>JBBDGP010003010.1:0-145000 GCA_037952835.1 Lithobates septentrionalis
GTAAATTCTTCGGGACTGAAGTGGTTAAAGAGGAACTGCTCACACAATTTGTAATAAAAACATCTTTGCCATTCTGAAGCTTCCCTCCAACCACTTTGCATATTATTTTATGTACAGTGGAACCTCGGTTTACGAGTAACGCGGTTAATAAGCCGCAAACGGAGCACTGTACTTCTAAAAATCCTAACTCGGTTTGCGAGTGTTGTCTCGCAAAACGAGCAGGATTCAGGCCAAATGCGGTGTGCAGTACCGTTTTTGGCCTGAGGTTGGGGGGCGCCGGAGCCGAGCAGAGCCGAAAGTCCCCGACCGGCAGCGTTCGGAAATGCACGGAAAGGCCCGAGGACAGTTTGGCTGACCTCGGCAAACCTTGGAAAGGCTCGTGAACGGAGTGTTTCCGAGGTTTGCCAAGGTCAGCCGAACTGTCCTCGGGCCTTTTCGGCCGTTTCCGAGGCTCTCTGGCGCCCCCCTGCCTCTGGCCGCATGCGGTATTACATCCCATTGAAGTCAATGCAGAACAAATTATTTTGGTTTCCATTGACTTCAATGGGAAAACTCGCTTTGATATAAAAGTACATTGGATTACGAACATACTCCTGGAACGGACAATGCTCGTAATCCTAGGTTCCACTGTATACTGTGATTCTGTACTTACCAAAATATGCTACAGAAATTTCCCCCCACCGAGTCTGGCTGCAGCCGTTTCAACTGTGGGCAGCTGGAGCTGCTGCCTGTTCCACTTCCTGGAATTACAAAGACACACAGTGGCACACCTCCAGCTCTGCAGCTCTCATTGGCCCTCTTATGACTCATCCCGTCTACCTTCCTGACAAACTCTCACGAGAAATGAGAGAGAGAGCTGTGCCTGATGTCATAATCCTAGGCTAATGACCAGACAGGAAACAGGAAGTGGGCTGTATAAGGGATTTACTGGCAGAAAAAAAAATGTTTTACTATCCAAAGTTAAAACAACAACAAAAAGGGCAGAAGATTTAATAGTTGGAAAGATGAAAAAAAAAACTGAAGTTCCTCCAATCAGGGCTTGCAATGCATTGTGGTCGGTTAGGGGGGGGAACAAACAGTCGAACGACCCGTTTGTTTGGCTGTTCGCCGAATGTCCGAACAACGCAAGTTCGGCCCCAATTATGCTCGGGCCGAACGGCTCGCCCATTCCTACTACTAACCAGGGAATGTGAAGATGAGAAGCTCTTGTGCCAAGTTGTTAAACCTGTGGGGCCAGTCCTTTATTGGTGGAGGTGGGCCATAGTCCAGAGAATGTGAGTAGCCCAGGTAGCTCATGTTTGGTGAATTTCCCAGGACAACCCCCTAGATCAGTGATGGAGAACCTCGGCACCCCGGATGTTTTGGAACTACATTTCCATGATGCTCAGGCACTCTGCAGTGTAGTTGAGCATCATGGGAAATGTAGTTCCAAAACATCTGGGGTGCCGAGGTTCTCCATCACTGATCTAGACTCATATAAGTGAACTTATACAGCGGTATTGCCGAGTTGACCAATGTTTTCCAAAAGTCAAGTGTAGATGCCGCCGAAGACTTCCATTTAAAGCAGTGTTCCGGCCATAATTTTTTTTTTTTTTTACAATCTCAACATTATTAGAACATATGAGCAGTAACAGATATCAATCGTTCCCAATCTCTTTAGTTATCAATTAAAAAAAACTTACAGTACATGTTGTCACCGATCTTGTGGCCGCTTCCATTTTAGTTATGGGCATGTGAAGCCCGGTTGATCTCTCTTCCTTGTTTTCCTGAGAGAGGTGCATGCTGGGTAACCAGCATGCACCTCTTGATCTCGCGCATGCGCTGTTGAACGGCGCTCGTAGCGCCGATACACATTAAAGCCCACAGACTCCTGGGAGATGATGTCACTCATTTCCCAGGAGGCCCCGACGAGTCGGGAAGAAAAGTAGGTCCGCCGCGGAATAGGAAGTAGGCAGATTAGGAAGTCTGCCTAGTAACAGGCACTTTCAGGCAAGTAATTTTTTTTTTTTTTTAACAAATGATTTATTTTACATTTACATTAAAAGGAACCTACTAAATATGAGAAATTTATTTTTAGGGTGGACCTCCGCTTTAAGCGGTATGGCCTTGCGAGTGTAAAATAATAATCACCCTATCAGCATTCCCATATTGCTCTGGACACGGGTAATAGGTGGACCAAGCCAAGTTTACGAATGTCCACCATCAATGGTACGAAGCTCGGGGGTTCCCTTTCTAATACACTCCATAGCATCCTTCAAAAAGGAATCCACTTTCTTAAAGAATGTCATTCCCTCCAATTCACGTAACGCTGCCCTGACCTTACCTACTAACTTACACAATAGAATATATATTTTAGATTCTCTTAGATTGTAAGCTCCAAGGATCAGGGCCCTCTGATTCCTACTGTATTAAAGTGTATTGTATTTGTATTGTCCGCCCTCAAGTTGTAAAGCGCTACGTATACTGTTGGCGCTAGATAAATCCTGTAGAATAATAATAATAATTTTAGTTATTCATTTTTTTTCCCCTCTCCGGAGGACAGCGGATCATATGACTTTGAGAATGGTCGGCTCTCATTGCGTATTAATATCTTTAAAAAAAAAAAATGAACGTGGGGCTTAAAATGAAAATCCGAGGAATTAATAATTGATTTATGAGGACCTTGAAGTGAATTCTGAAGTTCCCAGTGTGATTAAGTATATTAAATTTTCACAGGTATTTGAAACCAATATTAAATACTGGCGGGCTGCTGTTACAGGCTGTTATTGTCAAGAATAATAAGGTCAGTCAATTCAAGCGGCTTTGAAACTTTGCTGCAAAGATAAAGATTCAAAGGAGGAACTCCAAGCGGAGTATTTGGATGGAGCGGGAAAAGGGGTTAGAACCGCCGTCGGATTTGCATTGCTGTGTCTGTGATAGAAGCCTCGCTACGTAATGGAACTAGAAGATTATTGCATGCAGCAGCGGACGGGCCATTCAGGGGGGGGGGGCACAGGGGCGCCACGCCCCCCCTAATCTATGCGCCCGGCCCCCTATTCTACATGCAGGGCGCCGGACACATGGATTCCAATGGGGTTTTTTTTTTCCGAAGCACGTGATTAGAGCCTGATGCCGCGTACACACGACCGGACTTTCCGGCAGAAAAGGTCAGACGGAATCATTCCATCGGATATTCCGATCGTGTGTGGGCCTCATCGGACTTTTTCTTTCAAAAATTCTGACGGACTTAGAAATAGAACGTGTTTTAAATCTTTCCGACGGAATCAGTTCCTATCGGGAAAACCGCTCGTCTGTATGCTATTCCGACGAACCAAAAACGACGCAAGGGCAGCTATTGGCTACCGGCTATTGAACCTCCTTTTTCTAGTCCCGTCGTACGTCATCGCGTTCTAAACGATCGGGCTTTGGTGTGATCGTGTGTAGGCAAGTCCCTTTACTGCGGAACTCTTTGATGGAAAAACTGGTCGTGTGTACGCGGCATAAGGCTCTAATTGGCTGCAAAAAGGGGTGGGCTTTGTGTGACAACATCGAATTAATATTTGCTCTTGTCTTCCTGATTCTTCTCCTGGCCAATCAGGAAGCGGGTCCCGGTTGGCCCGAGAGGAGAAGCGACCGTATTGGTCGCCGAGGAGATGCAGGGAAAGCCGCCATGAAGCCGCTGTGAAGGCGCAGAGGAGGAGGAGACGCAGGAAGGATCTAAAGAGACCTAGATGGGGTAAGTGCGGGGCTGGTGGGCGGACAGGCCAGCGAGTGACGGGGGATGGGGGAACCGACCAACTGAATGACCGACCGGGGGGGTGGGTGTTATGTTTGCCGCCCCCCAGCCGCCACTGATTGTATGCTCATGATTTGGAGCAAGGAATCACTATGATGGGAACTGGTAGGCTATATTTGATGCATATATCTCTTGTATCATTTCCACAGTCTCTGACCATCTCCTGTATCATGTCTGCAGTCTCTGATCATCTCCTGTACTCTGTCTGCAGTCTCTGACCATCTCCTGTACTATGTCTGCAGTCTCTGATCATCTCCTGTATCATGTCTGCAGTCTCTGATCATCTCCTGTACTCTGTCTGCAGTCTCTGACCATCTCCTGTACTATGTCTGCAGTCTCTGATCATCTCCTGTATCATGTCTGCAGTCTCTGATCATCTCCTGTACTCTGTCTGCAGTCTCAGACCATCTCCTGTACTATGTCTGCAGTCTCTGATCATCTCCTGTATCATGTCTGCAGTCTCTGATCATCTCCTGTACTATGTCTGCAGTCTCTGACCATCTCCTGTATTATGTCTGCAGTCTCTGATCATCTCCTGTACTATGTCTGCAGTCTCTGATCATCTCCTGTAAGTATGTCTGCAGTCTCTGACCATCTCCCGTACCATGTCTGCAGTCTCTGACCATCTCCTGCACTATGTCTGCAGTCTCTGACCATCTCCTGCACTATGTCTGCAGTCTCTGATCATCTCCTGTATTATGTCTGCAGTCTCTGATCATCTCCTGTATTATGTCTGCAGTCTCTGATCATCTCCTGTACTATGTCTGCAGTCTCTGATCATCTCCTGTAAGTATGTCTGCAGTCTCTGACCATCTCCCGTACCATGTCTGCAGTCTCTGACCATCTCCTGCACTATGTCTGCAGTCTCTGACCATCTCCTGCACTATGTCTGCAGTCTCTGATCATCTCCTGTATTATGTCTGCAGTCTCTGATCATCTCCTGTATTATGTCTGCAGTCTCTGACCATCTCCTGTACTATGTCTGCAGTCTCTGATCATCTCCTGTATTATGTCTGCAGTCTCTGATCATCTCCTGTACTATGTCTGCAGTCTCTGACCATCTCCTGTATTATGTCTGCAGTCTCTGATCATCTCCTGTATTATGTCTGCAGTCTCTGACCATCTCCTGTAAGTATGTCTGCAGTCTCTGATCATCTCCTGTATTATGTCTGCAGTCTCTGACCATCTCCTGTACCATGTCTGCAGTCTCTGACCATCTCCTGTACTATGTCTGCAGTCTCTGACCATCTCCTGTACTATGTCTGCAGTCTCTGATCATCTCCTGTATTATGTCTGCAGTCTCTGATCATCTCCTGTACTATGTCTGCAGTCTCTGATCATCTCCTGTACTATGTCTGCAGTCTCTGACCATCTCCTGTATTATGTCTGCAGTCTCTGATCATCTCCTGTACTATGTCTGCAGTCTCTGATCATCTCCTGTATTCAGTGGCTTTGCTATGGGGGTGCGGTCCGCCAGAGGGGTGATACCAGGGGCCGGGATTAGGTGGGAGCGGGAGGGGCTCCAGTATCGGGCGCAGTGTGCTAGCATCGAGGGGGGCGCCTGTGGGCTGCTACAGTGTCGGCGATCACTAGCACGGAGCATTTGCCAACATCTCCTGCGGAGTGTCCCCGTGTCTCCAGCACAGTGATTGCCGATAATTTAGCAGCTGGTATCTGTCACAGCCAGCTGCATGTTAGCAGTGTCAGAGCGCCGAGGGAAGTTTCCTGCAGGTTCCTCCTCTGCTTTTGGCGTGTCTTCTGACAGGAGGAGGAGCCTGGGAAGGAGATGTCCCGGTGCTGAGGTCCCAGTAACTGATAACCGGTAAGTCTGTGCTGGGGGCAGGTGTCACGGACCTGGCCGGAGCAGAGGCTGTTGGAGAGGACTGTGTGCGGGCCTGTTGCCCACCGATTATGGGCCCTAGCATTTCAGGTGGCTCAGCAAGTAAAGTCACTGACAGATCCACAGCAAGGAGTCCCCATACAATATATACATGACTGAGTCCGATTAATACAGTTCAGACTGGATTTCTCATTCACCTCAAATGCTAGGGCCCATAATCGGTGGGCAACAGGCCCGCACACAGTCCTCTCCAACAGCCTCTGCTCCGGCCTTGTCCGTGACATTGGTGGCAAGCAGTGGGATAGCTTCCTGAAGTCTGGGACATCCAAACCTCCAACTGGATCCAAGATCAGCATAGCAGACTTCAGTCACCCCAGCGGAGATATGGACCTGGCATCAGAATTCCCGGGGCTGCTGCGGATCATCCTTTCAACGTACACCAGGACTGTGTCTGAGGATGAATGCCTGGAGCTCAGGCAGCTGATTCGGGTGGAGCTCTGGATTGCAGCCCTCCGTCTCGCTGGTATAAAACAGGGCAAGTGCTTTCCAACCCAAGAGCAACGGGCCAGTGACCAACGGGCATTGCGGATGGCATTCCTGGGAGAGCAGCCCCAGGAGCAATGGGTGACTGAGTTGGACAGGTTGGTCCAGCAGGAGATAGAGCTGGACAATCGGTATCGGGCTCTGCAATGGCACGCAGAGGAGGGATATTTAGGGGAGACAACAGAATGCTCTCCGGAGGGATATGACTTTGACGGCCCTGGATTGCTGTGGGAGAACCTTACAGATCTTTTTATGTTTGGCGATGAGGGGGAACCTGACCTTGAGGACATGAGAGACTATAGAGAGTCTATGCTCAGTCTTGCAGGGGTCTCAGAGCTCAAACCTGATCTGGACCATTTGCTAAGGAAGGAACAGCATCTGGAAAGGGCATACAGGAAACTGCTAGAACAAGTTCAGCAGCATGCCAGAGAATCGGCAGTGGAAAATCCGGAGATTGCCGTCCCCAAACCTGAAGTGCTGACAACAGGGCAGAGCTCTGCTAACCTCTGCCCAGCACTGATAACATCTTCTGGGTTCCATGGACAGGAGATGGTGAACCTCTATCCCCAGACATCAGTTGCAGAGACATGGGACTTGATAGACTTTTCTGCTGAGGAAGAACAACCTGATGAGCCTCCAGCAGAAGAGCTGCTATCAGGGCCAAAGTTCACTGTTCTCTGCCCAGCACCAACAGTGGCTTCGGCCTTCTTGAGAGAAGAGGTAGTCGGCCTTTCTCCCACAACACTGACAGGGACATGTGATTTTCTGCCAGCAGCATCTATGGAGTTAAAACAAACTTCTCCAGCTGAAGATCTGGTAACTGAACAGAGGGTCCAAGACCTCTGTCCCACACTTTTACCAATTCCAGAGACTGGGGATTTAATAGACGTTTCTGTAGAGGAGGAACCACCTGGCAAACCCCCAGCAGAAGTGCTGGCAACTGGACAGAGGGTCCAAGACCTCTGCCCCACACCTGCAGCAATTGTGGAGGCCCAAGGTGAGGAGGTGGCAGTCTATCGCGAGCTGCAGATCAGGATCCAAGGAGAGAATGCAGTCATCACCTCACAACTGCAGCTTGATCTGGTGTCGGTTGATGGGGCTTCAGTCCCCACCTGTATACCCCAGGGATGCTGGGCAGTGGGCCCAGATCCCCAACAGCAGGATGGAGTGAGCCCAGTCCCACTGTCTTCTCTCCAGCGGCAGAAAGGATTCCAGGGAGAAGGGCCAGTCCGGGCCTCTCCCCAGCGGCAGATATGTTCTCTGAGAGAGGCAGAGGATGGCTGGGTGAGTAATACACTGTTTGGAATAATTTGTTTGGGGTACTGTGTGGGTACAGGCAGTAGAGGACTGGAACTACTGACTAACTTCGGAGTCAACCCGTCTGGGGTCTCCTCCTATGTTAGTCTCCTGCCGAAAGGGGAGAAATGTCACGGACCTGGCCGGAGCAGAGGCTGTTGGAGAGGACTGTGTGCGGGCCTGTTGCCCACCGATTATGGGCCCTAGCATTTGAGGTGAATGAGAAATCCAGTCTGAACTGTATTAATCGGACTCAGTCATGTATATATTGTATGGGGACTCCTTGCTGTGGATCTGTGTCCCTGAAGAGGGAGGGGGGGTTCCTCCAGCAGCCCCCTGCTGATAAGACTGATTCATTCTGTTGGGACACATCATGTGAGGAGATGCTGGTGTCAACTTGTGCTTATGTTAATTGAATGAGCTAATGACATTGTCCTCCATACAATGTAGGAGACGGGACGACTCCTATTGGAGCTCATGTTAATTAGGTTAGCTTTGAGTCATCCTGGTGTATAAATGTGTGTGAGATCTCAAATAAAGAGTAGTTCTGATGTACTCCAAGACTGGTGTTGTCTAGTTCTTGGGGTTCCTATAGCCAGATCCATTGGACTCGTGTTCCAGAACTTAGGAAGCGGTATATGACGGAAGCACTCAAGCGGAGTGTGGGACGTTCCGTGACAGCAGGGATCTAAGAATTTGTGCAATAAGAGGAAGAATTTATGCTGAGAGGGATTAAGAGTTTTTTTTTTAATGGGAAAATCTGGAGTGCCTTTGTATTGGTGTGGGGGTTGTGGTTGTAGGGGGGATTGGTAGGGAGGGATTAAATAAGAGGATTTGTGCTGAGTGGGGGAATAAGAGAATTTGTGCGAGAAGAGAGATTTAATACTGAAAGGGGTATATGGGGGTGGGGATTTGTGATCAGAGGGGAGATTTGTGGGGGGGTTCATAACATCATTTCTGTAAGAAGGAGGGGTTTGGGGGGATTTATGCTAAAAGGAGGGATTTGTACTGAGAAGGGGGGGGATCTGTGCAGGGAGGGGGGAGATGGGGGGATGATTTGTGCTGAGGGGGGGGATTTCGGAGGTAAAAGAATTTGTATACGAAGGAGGGGTTTGGGGGGGGTTTATACTGGGACGAGGGATATGGGGGGCATTTTGTGCTGAGAAGGGGGATTTGTGCTGAAAGGGGGTATATGGGGGTGAGGATTTTTGTTAAGGGGGGGACTATTGGGGGGGGATTTGTGATGAGAGGGGGGATGAGGGAAGGAAAAAGAGGAATTATGCTAGGAAGGGGTATATGGGGGTGAGGGGCAATCTGCACATAGTTCTTTAGATGATGGGGGGGTGACACTATGTTTTACTGCACCAGGTGACACCAACCCTAGTGACGCCACTGCCTATATTATGTCTGCAGTCTCTGATCATCTCCTGTACTATGTCTGCAGTCTCTGATCATCTCCTGTACTATGTCTGCAGTCTCTGATCGTCTCCTGTACTATGTCTGCAGTCTCTGATCATCTCCTGTATTATGTCTGCAGTCTCTGATCATCTCCTGTACCATGTCTGCAGTCTCTGATCATCTCCTGTATTATGTCTGCAGTCTCTGATCATCTCCTGTATTATGTCTGCAGTCTCTGATCATCTCCTGTACTATGTCTGCAGTCTCTGATCATCTCCTGTACTATGTCTGCAGTCTCTGATCATCTCCTGTACTATGTCTGCAGTCTCTGATCATCTCCTGTATTATGTCTGCAGTCTCTGATCATCTCCTGTACTATGTCTGCAGTCTCTGATCTTCTCCTGTATTATGTCTGCAGTCTCTGATCATCTCCTGTATTATGTCTGCAGTCTCTGATCATCTCCTGTATTATGTCTGCAGTCTCTGATCATCTCCTGTACTATGTCTGCAGTCTCTGATCATCTCCTGTATTATGTCTGCAGTCTCTGATCATCTCCTGTATTATGTCTGCAGTCTCTGATCATCTCCTGTACTATGTCTGCAGTCTCTGATCATCTCCTGTACTATGTCTGCAGTCTCTGATCATCTCCTGTACTATGTCTGCAGTCTCTGATCATCTCCTGTATTATATCTGGGGGCTCTTTCTAGCAGACTTTCTATCAGAAGCCCTCTCTGTGTCCATTAGAGACCCCCCTCCAGGTCCCATTAGAATATTCTCTTTCTTTATTTTGTTTATTGTTATGAGATCATGGGAGGATCCCAGTGTGACGAAGACTCCTTAGGGGAGCATCTCTATGTTTGGGCCATTGCCATAGAAACATTTGTAAAGGGGAGGAGTTAGTAAGTTAGTTAGTAAGATGACCACACCCAAGCAGGGGTGCCAGAAATATTTCTGCACCCAGGGGCCAGATAAAGACAAGCAAAGGGCCGCAGTTTGGAGACCACTGGCTCTAAACGTGTTGCAGACGTTTCGGGCAGTTTTTGCCCCCATCGCTCCCCTTTTTTTGGGGGTCTTCTATAGTTGCTCTTTTGGCAGTTTGGTGGGGTGGGGGTACACTGGTCTGCCCCGGCTGTGTTGCGATTCTGCTGTTCATTTAGGATTTGGTTTTGCTTTGAAGGCTTTTCTAGACCTTTATGTAATCAGCGCTTTCTCTACAATGACAACGGCTGCCATTATGTTCAATTGCGGCATAAAAAGCCCTCACCCAATATTATTACCATTCAGAGAGCCGTAATTTGTGTATTTCAGAGCAGAATCCCGGGCATGTTTGGAAATGACGGGCTCTCCATGTATAAATATTGATGCAGAGAGCAAATTGCCTTCTGATCTGTACATTATTGTATGTGATTTAAATACGCATTGTGCAAGATGTTCATCGAGAACTCTGCAATTATGGGAAAATATGGAGAGGCTGAAACACAAGATCACTTAAGCAAAAAAAAAAAAGATATGCAGAGGCAAATGATGATTATTATGCTTTCTGTTGGGGAAAAAAAATATTTTTTACGCTTATTAGAAACAATGTATTTCTAATGCCACTAGGTGGCAGTGCAGATCCAAACCATGTTTTGCCATATAAGCCGGGGGGCTGCCGAATCAAAACACGACAATCCATTAATTATTTCTTTACATTTGGTGGTTATAAAAAAAAATAAAAAATTTGCACAAACCGCTGTGGACCACACTTCGATTTATGTTTTACTCTTAACATTATTATTATTATTATATATATATATTTTTTATATGAGCTGTACTGAATGTAAACCATGTAAACATAAGATTCCGATTTGCCATTACTACATGCTGCATCCGTCTAATAAATAATATAGGATAATATCAAGCCCTCCAAGACTGGTTCAAACCCTGCATCTACATGTTTGGGATAGCCACGCCTGTTTTTTTGCTAAGCTCCACCTCTGAGGATCTTTTGGAAAGGCTGGATGCTGTATTTTTTTTTTTTTTAGCACCGATGTTAACAAAGCCTTGAGTAGTAAATATATATATACACTCACCGGCCACTTTATTAGGTTCACCTGTTCAGTTGCTTGATATACACAAATTGCTAATCGGCCAATCACATGGCAGCAAATCAGTGCATTTAGACATCTAGACGAGTTCAAAACGAGCATCAGAATGGGGGAAGAAAGGGGATCTCGGTGACTTTGAACGTGGCGTGGTTGTTGGTGGCAGACGGGCCGGTCTGAGTATTTCTGGGATTTTCACACACAGCCATCTCTCGGGGTTTACAGAGAATGGCGGGAAAAAGAGAAAATATCCAGTGAGCGACAGTTGTGTGGAGGAAAATGCCTTGTTGGTGTCAGAGGAGAATGGGCAGACTGGTTCCAGATGATAGAAAGACAACAGTAACTCAAATACCCTCTCGTTACACCCAAAGTATGCAGAATACCATCTCTGAACACACAACACATCCAACCTTGGAGCAGATGGGCTACAGTAGCAGAAGACCACACCGGGTGCCACTCCTGTCAGCTAAGAACAGGAAACTGAGGCTACAATTGGCACAGGATCACCAACATTGGAGAATAGAAGATTGGTCTGATGAGTCTGGATTTCAGCTGCGACATTCAGATGGTGGGGTCAGAAATTGGCGCATGGATCCATCCTGTTCAGGCTGGTGGTGGGAGTGTAATGGTGTGGGGGGATGGGATATCACTGGTTCAGGATGGTGGTGGGGGTGTAATGGTGTGGGGGATGGGATATCACCGGTTCAGGCTGGTGGTGGGGGTGTAATGGTGGGGGGGATGGGGTATCACCGGTTCAGGCTGGTGGTGGGGGTGTAATGGTGTAGGGGATGGGTTATCACCGGTTCGGGCTGGTGGTGGGGTGTAATGGTGTGGGGGATGGGGTATCACCGGTTCAGGCTGGTGGTGGGGGATGTAATGGTGTGGGGGATGGGATATCACCGGTTCAGACTGGTGGTGGGGGTGTAATGGTGTGGGGGATGGGGTATCACCGGTTCAGGCTGGTGGTGGGGGTGTAATGGTGTGGGGGATGGGGTATCACCGGTTCAGGCTGGTGGGGGGGTGTAATGGTGTGGGGGATGGGATATCACTGGTTCAGGCTGGTGGTGGGGGTGTAATGGTGTGGGGGATGGGATATCACCGGTTCAGACTGGTGGTGGGGGTGTAATGGTGTGGGGGATGGGGTATCACCGGTTCAGGCTAATGGTGGGGTGTAATGGTGTGGGGGATGGGGTATCACCGGTTCGGGCTAATGGTGGGGTGTAATGGTGTGGGGGATGGGGTATCACCGGTTCAGGCTGGTGGTGAGGGTGTAATGGTGTGGGGGATGGGGTACCTGAGTATTGTTGCTGACCATGTCCATCCCTTTATGACTACAGTGTCCTCATCTTCTGATGGCTCCTTACAGCAGGATAATGCACCATGTCACCATAAAAGAGTTTGGAGAAACATCTAGAAGCTAGAAGGTGGAGGCAGTTGGTGGCTGGTACTCACTATTTTGGGGGGTGGCACAAACTAACACCAACACCTCCCCCTGCGGAAGACGGACGGCGGCGGTCACCCACCACTCCCCCCCCGGGAGACGCATGGTGTTAATCACCCCCCCATGGGAGATGGGCAGTGGCGATCACCCTCACCCCCCCACGGGACAGACAGCGGCGGTCACCCAAGAGGAGTACTGGCTGCCTTACCTTATGGAGGCAGTGAGATGAAAGAGCCGGGGCCGCCCCAGCGAGCACACAGGGAGACATTCTCCTCCGGGCCGAACAGAAACAGGAAGTGTGTCCTGAGACACGATTGTCCAGGGAGTCTTAAGACTCCCTGGCCTATATGGGCTTCCTGATTGAGCAGAAGGAGAATGAGGAAGACAATAGCGAATATTCATTCGCTATTGTCACACAAGTGGATGTGCTCACTGCACCCCGAGTCCACCCTTTTTTGAAGCCAACTAGAGCCTTTGGTTCTAATCACATGCTTAAAAAAAACCCCCATTGGAATCCATGCGCCCGGCGCCCCACATGTAGATTAGGGGGCCAGACGCATGGATGGGGGGGACGGCACCCCTGTGGCCCTTATGAAGTGGCCGCCACTGGGTGGAGGCCAGGAGGGTTGATCTGTAAACTTAGGGCAGCTTGGCCAATCCCCAGGCAGTGGGCCTGGCAAGGTGGCTGAGCCAGCCCTTACATATGGGTGAGCCATGCCAGCAGGGAAGTCGGGTGGAAGGTGGAGTGCTGAGGAGACTGTCGGTGGCCTTGGAGAGGAGCCCCTGGTCTGGGGGAGTGGCCTCTGTCTCAGGCTGGACCTCGGGCTGGCCTGGGAGGATCCTGACAGCGGTGTGGTTTGCAAGGAATCTTGCCTAAGGAGCAGAAGGGAGCAAGGAGGACAATGTGAGTACATCAGCACACCCTGGGATACACAAAGGGGGAGACTGCCATATGGGGGAAGTGCTACATTATCTTACTGTGAATAAATTATAACAAGCGATAAAGTCCATCCAATGAAGTGACATCCATTGTGACAATATATATCAGTGCACCGAGGAAAAAGTGATGTACAGAAAGGTGACTTCCACCTCTAATCTTATTGCCGCTTACCGACTCCCTATGATCTCCTATTATGGGAGATCACAAATGCTTTCGGCTCTATACCCGGCCAGGGCCTTTGGTGAACACAGCGGCAAAGTCTTCACGGACTTCCACCACCCAGTGGGGGCCCAATGAAACAGGATCCCCAAGGAGAAATAAAAGCTTCCATAGCATGAAATCTTTGGGTATTTATTGTTAAAAAATCATAGTACACTTACACTTAAGCAAGTTGATCTCAGCATAAAGCAATCCAGCCGGCTCAGGTTAGCAGCCCATCACTCTGGGGACCTGTGCGAACGCGTTGATGTCAGCACATCACTCCTCCCCATGTGTTTCGTCACAAATGTTGTCATCCAGGGACAAATGACGTCATTTGTGACGAAACGCATAGGATGGAGCGACGTGCTGACATCACTGCATTCCTGCAGGTCCTGGAGTGACGGGCTGCTAACGTGAGCCGGCCGGCTTGTTTTATGCTGGGATCAACTCGCTTAATCGTAAATATACTATTTTTTTTAACAATAAACACCCGAAGATTCTCCTGTAATAGGAGATCATAGGAAGTCGGTAAGCGGCAATAAGATTAGAGGTGGAAGTCATCTTTCTGTACATCACTTTTTTTTACATTGTCTAGTTGGATGTCACTTCATTGGATGGACTTTCTCACTTGTTATAATGTATTCACACTTTGTTCTTAAAGTGGAGTTCCACCCAAAAGTGGAACTTCCACTAATCAGATTCCTCCCCCCCTCCGGTGACACAGTTGGCACCTTTCAGGGGGGAGGGGGGTACAGATACCTGTATATTACAGGTATCTGTACCCACTTCCGGCATAAATAGCCGCAGAATCTGCGGTTATTTACGCCACTTCCTGCTCCCGCCCGCTGCCTGCTGGGAAACACACACGGGTCCCAGAGGCAGCAGGGAGCATTCGTATTGCACGGTGCGACTCGCGCATGCGCAGTAGGGAACCGGGAAGTGAAGCCGCACGGCTTCATTTCCTGATTCCCTTACCGAAGATGGAGGCGGCAGCACCCGAGGACGGAGAGACGCTTCGGCCTCGGGTGCCGACATCGCGGGCGCCCTGGACAGGTAAGTGTCCATGTTTTAAAAGTCAGCAGCTGCAGTATTTGTAGCTGCTGACTTTTAAAATTTTTTCTTTCGGCGGCGCCCCGCTTTAAGCAGAACTTATTTTGGAAATGGTTTGCTGCTGTGCGAATCTCACAGGGAGTTGCTGCTCTTTTTCACATTTTTGACAGCGCAGTAATATTTCTCTTTCTACATTATCTTAGTACTGCATCTGCTAGAATCTGGGGAGAAAAACGAAGGTTGGAAATCCAAATCCCCTGTGAGGGGGTCCCTGGTGAAGACTTTACTACCTAGAGCAGAGGTCTCCAAACCGTGGCCCACGGGCCGGATGTGACCCTTTGCATGCCTTTATCTGGCCCTTGGGAATTTCTCCCACAAATATGAAGTGCTATTCATTCCACTGATATGGACAATGGAACAATATTCCTCCCACTGATACCAATGATGGGGCACTATTCCTCCCACTGATACCAATGATGGGGCACTATTCCTCCCACTGATACCAATGATGGGGCACTATTCCTCCCACTGATACCAATGATGGGGCACTATTCCTCCCACTGATACCAATGATGGGGCGCTATTCCTCCCACTGACACCAATGATGGGGCACTATTCCTCCCACTGACACCAATGATGGGGCACTATTGATCTTTTATTAAAAAGAATCAAGCAACCAATTTTATACAAAAGTAAAAAACAAAACCATTGTACAAAACTTCAACAGAAATCCAAGGAATACACATCCATGTTCAGAATATATACAATATATACATAACCCACTACCAAAATTATTTACATAAAGCAGCAGAGAGGGCCTAAGAGGCACAACCCATCACCTATGTACGCAGCCATTTATCAAAAATTAATCCAAAAATAATAATAATCTAGGGTGATAAGAGACAGACAGCCACACCCGGGAAAGAGACTCCTGGCAGTCAGGGAGGCTTGAAACCCCCCCACGCCTTCAACCAAGCCCCCTGACTCCGCTTGTCTCTCTCGAGCACCCGAATCTTCTCCGTCTCATGCAAAATGTCATACACCACCACCTGAACAGGAAGGATTTTACGCCGAATGCAGACCTGACACCGTGCGTTCCAAGTGAAATAATGGACTACTAGGCTAACTAGAAAAAGTGTATCTAAACAAAAAACCCCACCAGTATTGAATGCTCCGTACACCCACTCAGCATAACCCAGCCTGGAGAGGAAAGGGACACCGAGGGCCCGTCCCACCTGTTTGTACACCTCTATGTTAAAAGGGCAATGAAGCAGAAAATGGTCCATAGTCTCCTCCTCACCTGCACACTCCTCCCGAGGACAGCTACGATCCACCCCACTGCGGAATTTCAAATTGCCCCTAACATAGAGTCTCCCATGGAAGCACAACCAGGCCAGATCCCTGAATTTAGGGGGTACTCTGTCCAAATTAATAAGTCTTAACCCTGCCCTCAAAACTGGGCCTGGGCAATCCCTTAAGGCCAGTGGGTCATGAAAGACTTCGCTCAAGACTCGACTCATAAGGACTTTCCTCGGAACCGATCTGAGATCTTCAGCCGACAATCGCCACTGCCGTAGTAACTTCAGGCACGGAGCGACATAGGCTGGTAGCTGACCACGATGACCCCTGAGATTCTTCACTTGGCCACCTTCTTCCCAAAGTCGTAGAAAAGGCCTAAACCAAGATCTAAATATGCCTGCCCATCCAGGAGGTTCCACTGCAAGCATATTACCAATATTAAACTTGAGAAAAAGCAGTGAAAAGAAAAGAACTGGTTTGACCATACCTAAGCCACCCTCCCTCCTGGATAGATAGGTGACATTCCTCTTGATGGGGTTCAGTCTGCTCCCCCACAACATCTGGAAGAACACACTACTGACCCTAGCATAGAGAGACACTGGCAAGATGCAGACAAAGCTGACATACAAGAAGATCGGAATCAGGTAAGTCTTAATCAGATCAACCCTTTCCCTCATAGATAACTTCCATCTCTTCCAGCTGACCACCTTAGTATTGGCAATTTCCAGTCTGCCTTCCCAGTTTTTGAGGCCATAATCGCCAGGTCCAAATTCAATGCCTAAAATCTTAATTCTTTCCTGGGGCACTGGAAAGGTGTCCGGGAGATCAAAACCCTCACCTTCCTTTCCCATCCAGAAGACTTCACTCTTTTCCTGATTGATCTTGGAGCCTGATGCTTCAGAATACCGTGATGTCAGAGAGACCACCTCCTCTGCTTCATCCGCCCCGGTGACAATCACCGACACATCGTCCGCATAGGCAACAACCCTCAAAGGCGGCTCACCCGGGAGACCCACTGGTACCCCACACAACATGCTGCTCTCTAGCCTCCTGATGAAAGGGTCGATTGCAAACACATAGAGCAGGGGACTCAGGGGACAACCCTGGCGCACCCCGGAGCCAACCTCAAAGGACTGCCCAACCCAACCATTAACAAGAGGAAAGCTTTCTGCCCCCTTATACAAGACTTTTAACCAATCGACAAAACCACCCGGCAGACCGTACTTACTAAGGAGCAACCACAGGTACTCATGGTTGACACGATCAAAAGCCTTTGCCTGATCCAATGTCAGCAAATACTTTCCCCAGCCTGCAGCCCTGCACCGCTCCAAGGCCTCCCGGACAGCTAAAACCGCTGTGAAGGTGCTCCTACCCTGGACCGAACAGTGCTGATGGCGAGAAAGCAAAGACTCTGCTACTGACGATAGGCGCCAGAAAAATATCTTTGCCAGTATCTTTCTATCGACATTAAGAAGGCTGATGGGGCGCCAATTCTCAATCATCGAAGGATCTTTACCCTTTGAAAGAAGAATCACAGCCGAGTGCCTCATGGAAGGGGGAAGTACCCCCTCAGCAAGGCAGCTGTTAAAAACCTCTACCAAATGTGGGGCCAGAATAGACTTAAAGGCTTTGTAAAACTCAGCCGTCAAGCCATCCGGTCCAGGTGACTTTTTGACGGCAAGTTGTTCAATTGCCCTCATCACCTCTTCAACTGTGATCTCCTCTGTCAAATTCATCAATGGGACATCTTCATCATTTAGACCTGGAGTAGAGTCCAAAAAGCTTTCCATCTTGTCACCGTCAAGCTCTTTCCTCCCAAGAAGGTCAGCATAAAAGGACCTCACGACCTCCAGAATCCCTGACCTGGACTTTGTCAAGGAACCTGTACTGTCTTTAAGGCCAACGACCGTTTTAACAGCTACACCTTGTTTGCAGTTCTGGTAAGGGTCAGGCGAGTGGTACTTCCCATAGTCCCTCTCCAGAACCAAAGAGGCATGCCGGTCATATTGACACTTCCTGAGAAGGAGTTTCACTTCGGAGATTTCCCCAGGATATCCACCTCTCGAGACAAGAATATCCAGCTTCCTCCGTAAACGTTGGTAGGTCATGTATTTATTAAACTGTTTTCTATTGGCTAGGCCCCTGAAGAATCCAGCGATCCTCTTTTTGGTCAGCTCCCACCACTCAGCCTTGCTGCTACAAAAGTCCAGGATGGTCACCTGTGCCTGAAAGAATTCCTCAAAGGATTGTCTAACATGTTCTTCCTTGAGTAGAGTCGAATTCAATCTCCAGATGCCCTTACCCCTCTGAGGGGCGTCTGAAGCATTCAGGACCACAGATAGCATACAGTGATCAGAGAACTCCACTGCCTGCACCACTGGGGGTGAGAAAGCAGAGGTCTCCTTCAAAAAAAACCTATCTATTCTACTCTGACTATTACCTCGATGAAAGGTGAACCCAGTGTCATCCGGGAGGTGCTTAATGTGCACATCCACAAGACCAGCATCCCTAACCATACTATTTAAAAAAACGCTATCATATCCCAGCCTGTCCTTGAAGTCCTTCCTGTCCTTGGGCCTAGTTACTGTATTAAAGTCACCTCCAAAGACCACTTGCCGGGATGTAAAAAGAAATGGCTTGATCCTTGTAAAAAGGCATTTCCTGTGCCACTTTGTGTGCGGCCCATAAACATTAATTAGGCGCAGGTCCTGCCCTCCCACAAGGACGTCTAAGACCATACATCTCCCAATCTCCACCTCAATAACCCGCCGGATAGTTACCATGCCGGTTTTAAACAACACCGCCACACCGCCGTAAGGCTCGGCCGCAAGAGACCAGTAAGATGGACCATACCTCCACTCTCTCTTGGCCATATGAATATCTGCCAAGGAGGTGAGCCTAGTCTCTTGCAAAAATAAAATTTCAGCATCTAATTGGCTGAACAAAAAGAAGGCCATAGAACGAGCTCTTACTGACTTAATGCTGGCGACATTTATTGTCACCACTTTTAACGGAGGGGGAACCGCCATTTGGGTTATTGGGTGGATTGCTTCTTAGCTCCCCTCTGCTGCTCATCACCAGAAGCCTCTCTCTTTCTTGAGGCCGCCTCAAACTCCATCTCAGAATCAGAACTTCGCTCCGAAGAAGCTCCAGATGAGGAAATCTCCCACTTAGAGGACCTATAACAGTTGGAGACAGGCACTGGAGCCGTCCTCACCACCTGCTTCTTCCGCTTCCCAACCTTCCTTCTCTCCTCCAGGTACTGCAGGTCAGCTTCAGAGATGCCCTTATCTCCTGTTTTTTTCTTTGAAGTCTTTACAGAAGACTCCTTTAGAGAGGCAGAAGCGACCTTTTTAATACCCACTACCACTCCTGGTGGGGGGGGTTGCTCCCTTTGAATCAGACTTAGGAGGGGTAGACTCCTGGGGGGTAACTGACTCAGGGGGCACAGACTTGGAAGGTTCTGACACATGAGGAGAGGGTACAGTAGGCTGGGGGGACACAGAGACAGATACAGAAGGAATACTTACAGACACAGGAGGGGTGGCCACAGGAACTGGGGAGGGATCCTGAGCAGGACCAGGGAAGTCAGTCACCGCAGAGGAGGATGGTACACCAGGGGCATCACCCTCCATCCTGTCCAGCCTTGACATGTCATCTATTACCTCCTTCTCCATATTGTGCCAGGCTTCAGGACATCTGCTGTAGGGGTGGCCAAGGCGCAGGCACAGGTTGCACCTGATCATCTCGGTGCAGTCCTTGGCCATATGACCCTGACCCCGACACACTGAACATATCAAGGCTGAACAGGAAGAGCTCAAATGCCCCTTTTCTCCACAGCGGTGACACAGCTTCGGCTGACCAGGGTAGAAAATAGTCATCCTATCCCTCCCTATAAAGGCTGAGGAGGGCAGGTGACGGACAACATTCCCATCCCTGGCCAACCTGACTGTAACCGACCAACCCCCAGTCCAGATGTTACGTTCATCAAGTATTTTGCTGGGCTTAGTCAAAACCTCACCATAGTTCCTTAACCAGACCTCTAGGTCCCGAGCAGGAACACTCTCATTGGTGAGTATGATGGTGATCTTTTTCACCGTTGACCTTTGCGAAACCGCAACTGGGGCCAGACCTTCCCATTCAGGTCTTGACCTGCACCGAGCCTCATATCGCTCCCAGAACAGGTCAAGACCCTCTGGCCTGGTAAAACTAATGGTATAATCCCGTGTCCCAGCAACATGTATTAGAGCATACAGGTCATTTGCCCCAAAACCCATCTCCAAAATCAAATCCACCACTGCACGCCGTGCTGGAGGAATTGCACCACCTTCCCATTTGAGAATTACCACATTTCTTCTCGGACCCCCAGCAGAAGCCAGAGACCCAAGACCAGATCCCGGGGTGCCCAAAGTGGTAGGCTGCAGGGGGAAACCCCGCTTGGGGAGCCACCAGGAGCAGAGCGTACCACCTGAGCAAACGTGGGTTTATCAGGGCCAAGGCCCCACACTGAAGTCACAGTAGTCTGTTCATTACTATTATTTGCTTGGACTGAGCTGGGACGATTGTCCATCACACTTGTACAATTGCTGTCAGTCACACACACGTTCAATTTCCCATCAGGAATAGTCACAGTTGCTGCAATACCTGATGCTGCACTGTAGAGTCTCCAGCAGCTGTGGGGCAAACAGCTTTAGACTCAGCCAAAGGAGAGTTAATAGGCTCTGCTGACGCCGGTAGTTCCTTTTCAGAAATGTCATTTTTTAAATGCAGCTCTTGCTGCGCTGCAGCATTAGCAGGTACAACATTGCTACACATAGCATTAGAGACTTGAGTGTCACTGGGCACACTTTCTACATTGCTCATGGTGTTAGATGACACAAAAACAGATTCATCCCCTGCTTGGGGCTTGTCATTATCAGGCACATTATCAGTTATGTCCTCATCACCAAACGCCAGCTGATCCCCCCGCACAGGAGACTCCATTACCTGGATGGCCCTGAGCATGCCTCCTGAGTCCTGGGAAGGCATGGGGCTGCTTACCTCTACCTGAGGGGGCAGGGGGTCAGAACTGGGGGTCTCCTCCTCCACCTCCATCTTTGTCATCCTCGCAAACCTTTTATCATTGTAAAACTTTTCCTTAAATGGCCCATCTCTTCCTTCCATCATGGCCACAATGGTCTCCTGGTGTTCAACCCGGACCTTGGCCAGCTGGATCTCCGGATCCATGGACCCTCGTTTCTGGCTGTGCAAGCCCTCAGGCTGCCTTCTCAGGCGCTTCAGCTCCGCTCTCAGTTTATAGAGCTTGTCTCTTTCTCTATTCAGGGCTTTAATCCCGGCCACCACTCGCTCCTGAATTGCCTCTGAGCCTTCATCCTTACCAGGGGCAGAAAGATCACAAGCCATGGTTTGTACAGAGGAAGGTATGTCACCCGATGGCCCAGGAGATGGCTGGGAGCCTCCAGCAGGAGAGGCCCTGCTGGCCTCCATGGCTTCCCCAGAAAGGGGCCAGGAGAGCTGGGATAGATTTCCTCACCAGTCCCCTCTCACACGGATCTGCAGCAGCTCCAGAGACAGCCTCCTCCTGACACACCTGTGCTCCAATGATGGGTGGAGCACTATTGATCTTTTATTAAAAGAATCAAGCAACCAATTTTATACAAAAGTAAAAAACAAAACCATAGTACAAAACTTCAACAGAAATCCAAGGAATACACATCCATGTTCAGAATATATACAATATATACATAATCCACTACCAAAACTATTTACATAAAGCAGCAGAGAGGGCCTAAGAGGCACAACCCATCACCTATGTACGCAGCCATTTATCAAAAATTAATCCAAAAAAATAATAATCTAGGGTGATAAGAGACAGACAGCCACACCCGGGAAAGAGACTCCTGGCAGTCAGGGAGGCTTGAAACCCCTCCACGCCTTCAACCAAGCCCCCTGACTCCGCTTGTCTCTCTCGAGCACCCGAATCTTCTCCGCCTCATGCAAAATGTCATACACCACCACCTGAACAGGAAGGATTTTACGCCGAATGCAGACCTGACACCGTGCGTTCCAAGTGAAATAATGGACTACTAGGCTAACTAGAAAAAGTGTATCTAAACAAAAAACCCCACCAGTATTGAATGCTCCGTACACCCACTCAGCATAACCCAGCCTGGAGAGGAAAGGGACACCGAGGGCCCGTCCCACCTGTTTGTACACCTCTATGTTAAAAGGGCAATGAAGCAGAAAATGGTCCATAGTCTCCTCCTCACCTGCACACTCCTCCCGAGGACAGCTACGATCCACCCCACTGCGGAATTTCAAATTGCCCCTAACATAGAGTCTCCCATGGAAGCACAACCAGGCCAGATCCCTGAATTTAGGGGGTACTCTGTCCAAATTAATAAGTCTTAACCCTGCCCTCAAAACTGGGCCTGGGCAATCCCTTAAGGCCAGTGGGTCATGAAAGACTTCGCTCAAGACTCGACTCATAAGGACTTTCCTCGGAACTGATCTGAGATCTTCAGCCGACAATCGCCACTGCCGTAGTAACTTCAGGCACGGAGCGACATAGGCTGGTAGCTGACCACGATGACCCCTGAGATTCTTCACTTGGCCACCTTCTTCCCAAAGTCGTAGAAAAGGCCTAAACCAAGATCTAAATATGCCTGCCCATCCAGGAGGTTCCACTGCAAGCATATTACCAATATTAAACTTGAGAAAAAGCAGTGAAAAGAAAAGAACTGGGTTGACCATACCTAAGCCACCCTCCCTCCTGGATAGATAGGTGACATTCCTCTTGATGGGGTTCAGTCTGTTCCCCCACAACATCTGGAAGAACACACTACTGACCCTAGCATAGAGAGACACTGGCAAGATGCAGACAAAGCTGACATACAAGAAGATCGGAATCAGGTAAGTCTTAATCAGATCAACCCTTTCCCTCATAGATAACTTCCATCTCTTCCAGCTGACCACCTTAGTATTGGCAATTTCCAGTCTGCCTTCCCAGTTTTTGAGGCCATAATCGCCAGGTCCAAATTCAATGCCTAAAATCTTAATTCTTTCCTGGGGCACTGGAAAGGTGTCCGGGAGATCAAACCCCTCACCTTCCTTTCCCATCCAGAAAACTTCACTCTTTTCCTGATTGATCTTGGAGCCTGATGCTTCAGAATACCGTGATGTCAGAGAGACCACCTCCTCTGCTTCATCCGCCCCAGTGACAATCACCGACACATCATCCGCATAGGCAACAACCCTCAAAGGCGGCTCACCCGGAAGCCCCACTGGCACCCCACACAACATGCCGCTCTCTAGCCTCCTGATGAAGGGGTCGATTGCAAACACATAGAGCAGGGGACTCAGGGGACAACCCTGGCGCACCCCGGAGCCAACCTCAAAGGACTGCCCAACCCAACCATTAACAAGAGGAAAGCTCTCTGCCCCCTCATACAAGACTTTTAACCAATCGACAAAACCACCCGGCAGACCGTACTTACTAAGGAGCAACCACAGGTACTCATGGTTAACACGATCAAAAGCCTTTGCCTGATCCAATGTCAGCAAATACTTTCCCCAGCCTGCAGCCCTGCACCGCTCCAAGGCCTCCCGGACAGCTAAAACTGTTGTGAAGGTGCACCTACCCTGGACCGAACAGTGCTGATGGCGAGAAAGCAAAGACTCTGCTACTGACGATAGGCGCCAGAAAAATATCTTTGCCAGTATCTTTCTATCGACATTAAGAAGGCTGATGGGGCGCCAATTCTCAATCATCGAAGGATCTTTACCCTTTGAAAGAAGAATCACAGCTGAGTGCCTCATGGAAGGGGGAAGTACCCCCTCAGCAAGGCAACTGTTAAAAACCTCTACCAAATGTGGGGCCAGAATAGACTTAAAAGCTTTGTAAAACTCAGCCGTCAAGCCATCCGGTCCAGGTGACTTTTTGATGGCAAGCTGTTCAATTGCCCTTATCACCTCTTCAACTGTGATCTCCTCTGTCAAATTCATCAATGGGACATCTTCATCATTTAGACCTGGAGTAGAGTCCAAAAAGCTTTCCATCTTGTCACCGTCAAGCTCTTTCCTCCCAAGAAGGTCAGCATAAAAGGACCTCACGACCTCCAGAATCCCTGACCTGGACTTTGTCAAGGAACCTGTACTGTCCTTAAGGCCAACGACCGTTTTAACAGCTACACCTTGTTTGCAGTTCTGGTAAGGGTCAGGCGAGTGGTACTTCCCATAGTCCCTCTCCAGAACCAAAGAGGCATGCCGGTCATATTGACACTTCCTGAGAAGGAGTTTCACTTCGGAGATTGCCCCAGGATCTCCTCCTCTCGAGACAAGAATATCCAGCTTCCTCCGTAAACGTTGGTAGGTCATGTATTTATTAAACTGCTTTCTATTGGCTAGGCCCCTGAAGAATCCAGCAATCCTCTTTTTGGTCAGCTCCCACCACTCAGCCTTGCTGCTACAAAAGTCCAGGATGGTCACCTGTGCCTGAAAGAATTCCTCAAAGGATTGTCTAACATGTTCTTCCTTGAGTAGAGTCGAATTCAATCTCCAGATGCCCTTGCCCCTCTGAGGGGCGTCTGAAGCATTCAGGACCACAGATAGCATACAGTGATCAGAGAACTCTACTGCCTGCACCACTGGGGGTGAGAAAGCAGAGGTCTCCTTCAAAAAAAAACCTATCTATTCTACTCTGACTATTACCTCGATGAAAGGTGAACCCGGTGTCATCCGGGAGGTGCTTAATGTGCACATCCACAAGACCAGCATCCCTAACCATACTATTTAAAAAAACGCTATCATATCCCAGCCTGTCCTTGAAGTCCTTCCTGTCCTTGGGCCTAGTTACTGTATTAAAGTCACCTCCAAAGACCACTTGCCGGGATGTAAAAAGAAATGGCTTGATCCTTGTAAAAAGGCATTTCCTGTCCCACTTTGTGTGCGGTCCATAAACATTAATTAGGCGCAGGTCCTGCCCTCCCACAAGGACGTCTAAGACCATACATCTCCCAATCTCCACCTCAATAACCCGCCGGACAGTTACCATGCCGGTTTTAAACAACACCGCCACACCACCGTAAGGCTCGGCCGCAAGAGACCAGTAAGATGGACCATACCTTCACTCTCTCTTGGCCATATGAATATCTGCCAAAGAGGTGAGCCTAGTCTCTTGCAAAAATAAAATTTCAGCATCTAATTGGCTGAACAAAAAGAAGGCCATAGAACGAGCTCTTACTGACTTAATGCTGGCGACATTTATTGTCACCACTTTTAACGAAGGGGGAACCGCCATTTGGGTTATTGGGTGGTTTGCTTCTTAGCTCCCCTCTGCTGCTCATCACCAGAAGCCTCTCTCTTTCTTGAGGCCGCCTCAAACTCCATTTCGGAATCAGAACTTCGCTCTGAAGAAGCTCCAGATGAAGAGATATCCCAATTAGAGGACCTATACCGGTTGGAGACAGGCACTGGAGCCTGTTCCATCCTCACCACCTGCTTCTTCCGCTTCCCAACCTTCCTTCTCTCCTCCAGGTACTGCAGGTCAGCTTCAGAGATGCCCTCATCTCTTACTTTTTTCTGTGAAGTCTTTACAGAAGACTTCTTTACAGAGGAAGAAGCAACCTTTTTAGTACCCACTACCACTGCTGGTGGGGGGGGTGCTCCCTTTGAATCAGACTTAGGAGGGGTAGACTCCTGGGGGGTAACTGACTCAGGGGGCACAGACTTGGAAGGTTCTGACACAAGAGGAGAGGGTACAGTAGGCTGGGGGGACACAGATACAGATTAAGGCTGAACAGGAGGAACTCAAATGCCCCTTTTCTCCACAGCGGTGACACAGCTTCGGCTGACCAGGGTAAAAAACAGTCATCCTATCCCTCCCTATAAAAGCTGAGGAGGGCAGGTGACGGACAACATTCCCATCCCTGGCCAACCTGACTGTAACTGACCAACCCCCAGTCCAGATGTTACGCTCATCAAGGATTTTATTGGGCTTGGTCAAAACCTCCCCATAGTTCCTTAACCAAACCTCTAGATCCCGGGCAGGGACACTCTCATTAGTGAGGATAATTGTGATATTTTTTACTGTAGACCTCTGAGAAACTGCAACTGGGGCCAGACCTTCCCATTCAGGTCTTGACCTGCACCGAGCCTCATATCTCTCCCAGAACAGGTCAAGACCCTCTGGCCTGGTGAAGCTAACTGTATAATCCCATGTCCCAGCTACATGTATAAAGGCATACAGATCATTTGCCCCAAAACCCATCTCCAAAATCAAATCCACCACTGCACGCCGTGCTGGAGGGATCGCACCACCTTTCCATTTCAGAATAACAACATTACGTCTGGGACCCCCAGCAGAAGCCAGAGACCCAAGACCAGATCCTGGGGTGCTCAAAGTGGTAGCCTGTAGGGGAAAACCCCGCTTGGGAGCAGAGCTACCAGGAGCAGAGCGTACCACCTGAGCAAAGGTAGGTTTATCAGGGCCAAGGCCCCACACTGAAGTCACATTAGTCTGTACATCATTATCAACTGTCTGAACTGAACTGGCAAAATCCATAGCAGGACGATTGTCCATCACACTGATACTGGGGTGATTGTTATCAGTCACAGCAATATTCAATTTCCCATCAGGAAAGGTCACAGTTTCTGCTGCAATACCAGCTGTCTCCTGATGCTGCGCTGTAGAGTCCTCAGCAGCAGTGGGGCAAACAGCTTTGGACTCACCTAAAGAAGGGTCAATGGCCTCTGCTGACACCTGTGGTTCTTCTACAGAAATTACATTTTTTAAAAGTAACTCTTGCTGCATTGCAGCATCAGCAAGCACAACATTGCTGCACACAGGATCAGCAGCCTGATTGTCATTAGGCACATTGTCAGTGTTGAAAGGCACAAAAACAGTCTTATCCACAACATGGGACTTGGCAGTCTTTACCTTATCAGGTACATCATCAGTAATGTCCTCTTCATTAAACATTAACTGATTCCTCCGCATAGGAGACTCTATTACCTGGATGGCCCTGAGCATGCCTCCTGAGTCCTGGGAAGGCATGGGGCTGCTTACCTCTCCCTGAGGGGGCAGGGGGTCAGAACTGGGGGTCTCCTCCTCCACCTCCATCTTTGTCATTCTTCCAAACCTCCTGTCATTTCCAAACTTCTCCTTAAATGGCCCATCTCTGCCTTCCATCATGGCCACAATGGTCTCCTGATGGTCCACACGGACTTTGGCCAACTGGATCTCCGGATCCATGGATCCACGCTTCTGGCTGTGTAAGCCCTCCCGCTGCCTTCGCAGACGCTTCAGCTCCGCTCGTAGCTTGTAAAGCTTATCCCTCTCCCTATTTAGGACCTTAATCCCGGCCACCACTCGCTCCCGAATGGCTTCGGAACCTTCATCCCTACCAGGGGTAGAGAGATCAGCTTGTACAGGGGCAGGCATGTCACCCGACGGCCCAGGAGATGGCTGTGAGCTTCCAGCAGGAGAGGCCCTGCTGGCCTCCATGGCTTCCCCAGAAAGGAGCCAGGAGAGCTGGGATAGATTTCCTCACCAGTCCCCTCTCACACGGATCTGCAGCAGCTCCAGAGAGACACCCTCCTCCTGACACACCTGTGCTCCAATGATGGGTGGAGCACTATTCCTCCCGCTGACACCAATGATGGGACACTATTCCTCCCGCTGACACCAATGATGGGACACTATTCCTCCCACTGATACCAATGATGGGGCACTATTTATCCCACTGATACCAATGATGGGACACTATTCCTCCCGCTGACACCAATGATGGGACACTATTCCTCCCACTGACACCAATGATGGGGCACTATTTATCCCACTGATACCAATGATGGGACACTATTCCTCCTACTGACACCAATGATGGGACACTATTCCTCCCGCTGATACCAATGATGGGACACTATTCCTCCTACTGACACCAATGATGGGACACTATTCCTCCCACTGACACCAATGATGGGGCACTATTTATTCCACTGATACCAATGATGGGACACTATTCCTCCCGCTGACACCAATGATGGGGCACTATTACTCCACCCTCCAATATTATGGAGCTGAGTAGGGGGCTATCGTTCCCTCACTCGGCATCCAGGCTGTGAGGGGAGCAGACGCGATCGTAAGCGGCTGAGATGACCGGAGCGTGGCGGGCCCCTCTCCCACCCCCCGATAAAAGTGATCTCACAGTGAATCCGCCGCTGAGACCACTTTTATCTGAAAGCTGACAGCCCGTTGAAAAAGAGAGTACCGGGGTTATGGCAGCTATCTGCTGCCATAACAACGGTATTCCTCTTCAAACAGCCGCTGTATAATGACGGCGGGCGGTCGGCAGGTGGTTAAAGAAAAGGAATTATTTATATTTATTTTATAGTATTAATTTTTTTGCGCTTTAATTTTTTTTTTCTGCTATTTTCTATCACAAGGCTAACAAGCCCACTTTGTGATAGCATGGGCAGGTGACAGATCCTCTTTATTGAGACATTGGGAGTCTATTAGACCTCCAATGTCCCCTCTGCCCTCCAATTGTCAGGGCTGGGCTCAGCCCTTCCTTCTCAGAGATGGCCGCGCAGCTGTCGGCTAATTTCCAGCTCTCATCTCTCTCCACAGTTACTCACCAAGGTTTAGGAGGGTGTCTATGGGAATGTTTGACCATTCTTCCAGAAGAACATTTGTGAGGTCAGGCACTGATTTTGGATGAGAAGGCCTGGCTCGCAGTCTCCGCTCTAATTTATCCCAAAGGTGTTCTATTGAGTTGAGGTCAGGACTCTGTGCAGGCCAGTGAAGTTCCTCCACCCCAATCTCGCTCATCCACGTCAACCTTGCTTTGTGCCCTGGTCCAAATTATTTGTTGGGGGGGGGGGTTATGGTGTAGGTTTTTTCTTTTCAGGGGTTGGGCTTGGCCCCTTAGTTCCAGTGAAGGGAGCCCTTAAGGCGTCAGCATACCAAGACATTTTGGACAATTTCATGCTCCCAACTTTGTGGGAGGAGTTTAGGGACGGCCCCTTCCTGTTCCAACATGACTGATCACCAGAGCACAAAGCAAGGTCCATCAAGACATGGATGAGCAAGTTTGGGGTGGAGGACTGGCCTGCACAGAGTCCTGACCTCAACCCGAAGACCTTTGGGATGAATAAGAGTGGAGACCGCAAGCCAGGCCTTCTCATCCAACATCAGTGCCTGACCTCACAAATGCCCTTCTGGAAGAATGGTCAAACCTTCCCATAGACACCCTCCTAAACCTTGTGGACGGCCTTCCCAGAAGAGGTGAAGCTGTTATAGCTGCAAAGGGCGGAGCCAACTCAATATTGAATCCTACAGACTAAGATTGGGATGCCATTAAAGTCCATGTGTGTGTAAAGGCAGGCGTCACAATACTTTTGGTAATATAGGGTAATGTGTGGAGAAGTTACAGACTCCAAGCCACATCCTGACTCCAGCATATGAGGGGAGCACTGGGTGGGTTGGAGTGGTGCACCTTTGTCATACTGAGTGGACAAGGCGTAGAGCAGGATGAAAAGATCGATGGTCATGTGATCTCTTTTTTTTTTTCTCTCCATTTTTAAGGTAGAAAACTTGCTGAAAACTGTAGTTCTGCTTTAATGAGCCTTCAGTGAACCCAATCTTGACCATACATTGGCCGAGAGTTCCGCTTCGAATGGTCACAAAAAAGCAATTTCTCATTAAAACAAACCTCCTGCTTTTTAATTAGACCCTTGTAAGTCCAGAGCGAAGTGCGGAACGCGGAAGTCATTATCGCCATGAAGAATACCTGCAGTGAAACCTCTTCATTACAGGAGCACAGCTGCCCAGGACGCAGTTTGTTCCAGTAAGTATGACGGTGTGCCGGCGGTTGCCAGCGCGGTCCCCTATGATATATGCTCGGCTTCTTTAAGGCAGTCATACA
Organism: Lithobates septentrionalis; assembly: GCA_037952835.1. Classification (NCBI taxonomy): domain Eukaryota; kingdom Metazoa; phylum Chordata; class Amphibia; order Anura; family Ranidae; genus Lithobates; species Lithobates septentrionalis. The sequence continues at coordinate 29,794 of JBBDGP010003010.1, forward strand.
TAGAAAGCAGAAGCTACATTGTAATTAGAAGTCGGTTTTTACAGCCATCGCGGGGAAATTAGACACCTCTTAAATTCTGCTAATGATTGGACAGCGGAGGTAAGGAAAAATAAAGGCGACAAGCTGAACATTTTTACTACCGCGGTGGCAGCTGAAGAAGTGTAAGGGCGCTCGGGATAATGAGACAGCTGCCGCGTAGGATATACGCACTGCAAAGCACTTTATATCACAGCGCAACACGACTGCCATTCTCTGTAATGTATAAACACACCTGCTTCTCCGTCCCTGGAGGTCATTATGCTGTGTGCTGGATTCACTGGTGTATTGCAACAAAATGCATGCCGTGAGAAATGGAAAGAGTCCGCTTAAAGGAGAAATGTCTTTTTTGTTTTTCATTTTTTACTTATGGGTGTAAAAGAGATCAGCGCTATGTATTTGTGAAATGCATTAGGGTTAGGGTAGGATTAGCGCTAAGGTTAGGGTAGGGATAGGGTCAGGGCTGGGGCTAGGGTTGGGGTTTGGGTTAGGCTAGGGTTAGGGGTAGGGTGAGGGCTGGGGCTAGGGTTTGGGTTATGTTAGGGTTTGGGGTAGGGTAGGGTAGAGCTAGGGTTAGGGTAGGGGTAGGGTCAGGGCTGGGGCTAGGGTTGGGGTTTGGGTTAGGCTAGGGTTAAGGCTAGGGTAGGGGTAGAGTCAGGGCTGGGGTTAGGGTTGGGGTTTGGGTTGTACTAGGTTAGGGGTAGGGTAGTGTAGGGTAGGGCTAGGGTTAGAATTAGGGGTATTGTAGGATAGAGCTAGGGTTAGCGGTAGGGTTAGGGTAGGACTAGGGTTAGGGGTAGGGGTATGGTAGTGGTAGGGTTAGTACAGGAGTTAGGGAAAGGTTAGGGATAGGGCTAGGATTAGGATTATCCAAAGGGTTAGGATTCAACAAGTTGCATGCTGTGAGAAACAGGAGGAGTCCGCTTAAAGGAGAAATGCCTTTTTTCATGTTTTTACACATGGATGGAAAAGAGATCAGCTTTAAATATATGTGAAGCACAGGGTAGGGGACTAGGGTAAGGGCTGGGGCTAGGGTTTAGGTTAGGGTTAGAAATAGGGATAGGGTTAGGGGTAGTGTCAGGGCTGGGGCTAGGGTTGGGGTTTGGGTTAGGCTGGGGTTAGGGGTAGAGTAGGGCTAGGGTTAGGGGTAGGGTTAGACTAGGGTTAGGGGTAGGGTCAGGGCTGGGGCTAGGGTTGGGGTTTGGTTGGGCTAGGGTTAGGGGTAGGGTAGGGTAGGGGTAAGGTAGGGCTGGGGCTAGGGTTGGGGTTTGGGCTGGGCTAGGGTTAGGGGTAGAGTAGGGCTAGGGTTAGAGTTAGAGTTAGGTTTAGGGTTAGAATTAGGTTTAGGGTTAGGGTTAGAGTTAGGGTTAGGGTTAGGGTTAGGGTTAGGTTTAGGGTTAGAATTAGGTTTAGGGTTAGAGTTAGGGTTAGGGGTAGGGTAGGGTTAGGGTAGGGCTAGGGTTAGGGGTAGGGTAGGGTTAGGGTTAAGGGTAGCACTAGGGATAGTGGTAGAGTAGTGCTAGGGATAGGGGTAGGGTAGGGCTGAGGCTAGGGTTGGGGTTTGGGCTTGGCTAGGGGTAGAGTAGGGTTAGGGGTAAGGCTAGGGTTAGACTAGGGTTAGGGGTAGGGTCAGGGCTGGGGCTAGGTTTGGGGTTTAGGCTGGGCTAGGGTTAGGGGTGGAGTAGGGTCAGGGCTGGGGCTACGGTTGGGGTTTGGGTTGGGCTAGGTTAGGGGTAGAGTAGGGCTAGGGTTAGGGGTAGGGTTAGACTAGGGTTAGGGGTATAGTCAGGGCTGGGGCTAGGGTTGGGGTTTGGGTTGGGCTAGGGTTAGGGCTAGGGGTAGGGTAGGGCTAGGGTTAGGGGTAGGATAGGGCTGGGGCTAGGGTTGGGGTTTGGGCTGGGCTAGGGTTAGGGGTAGAGTAGGGTTAGGGTAGGGCTAGGGTTAGGGCAGGGGTAGGGTAGGGTTAAGGGTAGTTTTAGGGTTCGGGTAGGGTTAAGGGTAGTGCTAGGGTTAGGGGTAGGGTTGGGGTTTGGGCTGGGCTAGGGTTAGGGTTAGGGTAGGGTAGGGTAGGGCTAATGTTAGGGGTAGGGTAGAGGTAGGGTTAGGGTTAAGTGTAGGGTTAAGGGTGGGGCTAGGGGTAGGGTAGGGCTGGGGTTAGGGTTGGGGTTTGGGCTGGGCTAGGGTTAGGGGTAGAGTAGGGTTAGGAGTAGGGGTAGGGGTATGGTAGGGCTAGTGGTACGGTTAGTACTGGAAATAGGGAAGGGTTAGGGATAGGGCTAGGATTAGGGTTATCCAAAGGGTTAGGTTTCAAACAATTTCATGTTGTGAGAAACAGGAGGAGTCCGCTTAAAGTAAAAATATATTTTTTTATTTTTTTACACTTGGATGGAAAAGAGAACAGCTTTAAGTATATGTGAAGCATAATGATAGGGGAAGGGCTATGGTTAGGGTTGGGGTTTGGGTTAGGGATAGGCTTAGGGCTAAGGCTAGGGTAGGGTTAGGGTTAGACATGTGCAGAACAAAAAAAAAATTGTTTCGCTTAATTTCAGATGGATTTGTTAAGTTAGCAATTTTGTTTTATTGCATTAGTTACATTTGGATGATTCGTTATTGCAATTCGTTTTGTTTCATTTATTCCTTTTTATTCGTTTTCAAATAGATTTGAATATTCAGAAGTATTTGAATCTAATTAAAAATATTGACTCAGTAAAAATATTGAATCGAGTATTTGAAATTTAGTTAGGTACTACATGTGCATATACTGTTTACATATTTGTGATTTTTTTCAGATAAAAAGAAGTTTTCACAACATAAAAGCCTCCATTATGGGCCCCACAGAATATGTTACATGAAATTCTAGGTAAGTTATTATCATTATCACATATACAAATTGTGGAACAGATGATGTCATCAATCAGCCGCAGGCAGTAGGAAGCATTTCCTTTAAAAATAAGGGCCCCCAGATACTTCCTTTAAGGCCCCCAGATACTACCCCCTTGTGAATGAGTGAAGGGGTACCTAGTACTTCCACCCATTCACAGAAATAAAAGTAACATAGAAATAAAGACACCCAAAAGTTTGACAAGTCCTTTATCACAAACCCCCCCCCCCCAAAAAAAAGTCCCTCGTTAAAAGTCCATGGCTAATTACGATTGCCCCCTGTAAAAAGAATCCGATGAACCCAGAGCACAAGACTGATCCTGATGGTACTCCTCACTGAATGACAGCTCCCCGAGCTGTAATCAGCTATATAAAGGAAGGGGCGGGGATAGTAGTGACATCATTACACGTAACAGATACATCTAGGGTTTCTGTAATGCATCAACTGACTCAAAAGAGTCAGTGGCCAATGTGTGAACACTATGCATATAACCTCTACAGCAGGCGTACTCCTTTAAGGTGGCTGAAAGTACCTTAACATTGGCTGGCTTTTGGTGGGGCCCTTCTTTAGGTGGTGAACGTGAACTGTCCCTTTTAAGAAGGTTGGCAGTGAAAACAGCTGGGTAAGAGAGATCTCTATGGCATTTAATGTGTGTGGCAAGAGCTTAAGGTGTGTAATTCACCTAACAACTCCTGGCAGGAAACTAGCTTGGTTCCAGATCCTCTGGCAGGGTGCAGTCTCTCTGCTCCGATCATGGAGGCACAGTGTCATGAAGATCCTGCCAGTAATCAGCGATCCAGACGCAGGGGGACACGGCCGCGGGTTCCACTGCGCATGCGCGTGCGTTCACGGGTGCTGTCACGCACGGGCACGGGCGCGTGCACTCCCGCTAGTGCCAGGCGGGCTATTTAAACCGGCCTGTCACACTCCATCCCCGCTGTCTGCTCTACAGCGTTCCGTGTGCCTTAACCTGATCTGACCTGTGTACTCTGCTATCTGACCCGGCTTCCTGTTAGACCATCCTGCTATCCGCCTGCACCAGACCCTCTTGGCTTGCCTGACCATCCCTCTGTGTTGTCCCTGGTACCTCTGCTGATCGACCGATACCGACCTCCGTCTTGTCTGACCATCCCTCAGTCTGATACCTGTATCCAGTCCAGCGTTCCAGTCTACTACCTGCTGCCTTGTTCCTGGTTCCTATCCAGCGTTCCAGTCTACTACCTGCTGCCTTGTTCCTGGTTCCAGTCCAGCGTTCCAGTCTACTACCTGCTGCCTTGTTCCTGGTTCCAGTCCTGTGTTCCAGGCTACTACCTGCTGCCTTGTTCCTGGTTCCAGTCCTGTGTTCCAGTCTACTACCTGCTGCCTTGTTCCTGGTTCCTATCCAGCGTTCCAGTCTACTACCTGCTGCCTTGTTCCTGGTTCCAGTCCAGCGTTCCAGTCTACTACCTGCTGCCTTGTTCCTGGTTCCAGTCCTGTGTTCCAGGCTACTACCTGCTGCTTGTTCCAGGTTCCAGACCAGCGTTCCAGGCTACTACCTGCTGCTTTGTTCCTGGTTCCAGTCCTGCCTACTTACCTGCTTACTTACCTGCTTCCTTACCTGCTGTGGCTCCGGGTCCTCTCTGCATTCCAGCTTCCTCTTCAGCTTCTGGATCCAGAGGGTATCACCACTCCTGAACTTTCCGGTGACTGTCGATCCTGCCAGGCACCCATACCACTCCTCACTCCTGGCCTTCTGTCTCCATTCCAGAGGAACAGGAGTGGGAGCTGTAGGGGAGGTCCTTCTCTGCATTTCGGGCCAAAAACCTACCAGGTATGTGACACACAGCGACTCTCTGCCTCAAATTCAGTCTCTGGGGCACCTTGGCAAACTCAGAAGCAGGTCCGTCCTCTCTTTCTCACTCCGGGTGGACAGGCACAGCTGTGGGCCTGCTAGCTCCTCTACTCATCTATGGTCCTGTGGCTGTGTAATATGGACCCCGACGACAGTAGACCTGTATCTTTTGCTCTCCCCTCTACACTGACACTCACTCAGCTGATTTTCCGGGGAAAATGCTTCTTCTAAGCACTAGAGTTGGGCGAATAGTTTGGCGCCGAGCAAAAGTTTGTCTCAAACATCGCCCGATTGGCGAACACCCGAATTTGCAGGACGTTCGGTGGGTGTTTGCTCCACTGAATTGCCCTGCAATGCACTGCAAGCTTTGCCCAATCAGGGCACAATGAATAGCTGGTTGTTTAGGAGTGGGCCGGGAAGCCAGCCGTGGTGTCCTTAACAACCGATGAGTCATCAGCTGTCAATAGGCTTCCCTGGTGACAGCTGAAAAAAACCATTCCTGGCAATTAAAAAGTGAAAAAAAAATGGCGTGGGGGTCCCCCCAAAATCCATACCAGACCCTTATCTGAGTATGCAGCCTGGAGGTCAGTAAAGCCGGGACGAGCGAGCGCCCCCCCCCCTCCTGAACCATACCAGGCCACATGCCATCAACATGAGGGGGTGGGTGTTGATGGGGACAAGGGCCTTTTCCCCACAACCCTGAAATATAGTTGGGGGGGTCTGGGGACAGGGGGCTTATTGGAGTTTGAAAAAGAAAAAAAACACTCCGCCGTCCAGTAAGGCAAAATGTCGAATGTCTGGCTTGCCGTTTGACAGTTCTTATATAGGTAAGGGGCGGAACCACCTGGCAACATCACCTGGTGGCACCGCCCCCCTTGTGCTGTCAGTTTTCTTTTTTTATGTTTTTCTATTTAAATATCTATTTAAATATAAATTTAAATATCATTTCATGCATTTTTTTATTCTTTAGAAAGGTCATTTTTGCTGCAGCTGTGGCTGTGGTTGGACCGGGCTGCAGAGCTGGAGGCGTGTCTCTCTGTGTGTCTGTGTAAATCCAGGAAGTGGAACTGGCAGCAGCTTCAGCTGCCCACAGTTACAATGGCTGCCGCCACACTCAGTGGAGGGAGATTTCTGCAGCACATTTTACTTTCCTTTTCTAATACCTCTTTTTCCCTTCTGCCCCTCTTCCTGTTTTCTTTCTATAAATAAAATATTCCATTTAATGTAGATGTATATTGCTCATTTCATGTGGTCCTATCTGTTTCCTTGGCATCTGCAACATGTTTATTGGCCTATGCACAAAATGTTCATATTGCTACTTTGACCTTGTTTTTCTGTATCCTTTTTTATGCTTTGGCAATAAAAATGTATTTAAAAAAAAATAAAAAAACAAAAAACGGAAATGTTAGATTTATTTATTTCAATTTTTACTTTTACAAAACTGTAGTTTAGCTTTCATTTTTGTATTTATTTTATTTTTTTTATTTTACAAACTGGAAGCTTCGCTTTATTTTTTATTTTTATTTTTTTACAAAATTTGAATTTCAGCTTAAAAACAAAAAAATAAAAAAATCGAATCCCAAATCATAGCTTGTGATTAAATCCAAATGGCTATATCACAAACGGCAAAGGATTATGTTAATGTGGCCTGCGCACACAAACCGGCCCCTATTGGATAGATCTGACAGGGTTGGGCAGGAATCAAAGGCTGGGATGAGATAAATCCCAATGTGGATCAGGAAAAAAAAAAAAAAAAAAGAAATCTGACTTTGAAAATTCCAAATTCAATATAAAACTCTGAGCGAGACAACAAAAGGAACTCGGCATTAATTCCAGCCTGGTAGCCTTAGGTATGTCAATGCAAGCTGACATTTCTACACGGTCCCGTCACACTTTGCCTTGGCGGAGAACAAGGCCGGATATCATAATGGTTGCTTTGGTACAGTAAGTGAACAGGAGAAAAAAAAGAAAAGGATTCCTATTGCGGGGAAGTCAATGGGTAATTCTCCCGGGAGCTCAGGTGGTGGGAAGAGATAGCGAGATTAACAAAGGATGGCTGTGATGTCGGAGCGCGCGCGCCTTTCCGAACATGTCTGTTGTAACAATGGTGAAAATCTTCTGTTGCTGCGAGGCCACTGCCTTCCAGGCCGGAGGACACAGGGAAAGGTATCATTAAAGGCATGGAGGGTTTTTTTTCTTCTTTTTTTTTAAAGGATTCTTTTTACTTTCTTTTTATCCATTTTGCTTTTTAAAGAGACCCTGTCAAGTTAAAAAAAAAAAAATAATTCATTGGTTCCTGCTGTAGAAGAGCTTTAATAGTTGACTCCGTGGTGGCCCGTGTCTCCTACTGTTCTTCTGTTCTACACACTTTTGGGAGTTTTGGAGGCCTGTGCCATCCCCCCCCCCCCCCCCCACCAAGCTATGGTTTCTTCCTCCGAACCCTACATCATAGCAACAGTTAATCAGTTCCCGGCCGGTCTATAGCAATTTGATGGCTGAGCGGGACTTTCGTTGTTCCAGATGGACGTCATATGATGTCCTCCCGGGGGGGGGGGGAAGCCTCGTGCACGGCCATGCAGCAGGACTCCAGCCAGGGTCTTTCATGCTGGTGGACACAGCCAATGAGTGATCAGTGTATGGTACCATGTGATCGCTGTGACCAATCACAGAAAAATCACATGGCGGTTGTAAACATAGTTTTAACTATGAACATGAATCAAAAAAATGTATTTTTATCACATATATTTTAATAAAACTAGTTGGGTTTTTTTTTATTTTTTATTTTTTTGTTTTGCTTATTGGCCCAATTGGGAGTATAAATGCTTATATATATATTTTTTTTTTTTCTCGCACCCACAATAGTTTATATTGCACAGAGGGTAGAATTCTAGGCCAAATTGCACTTATAGGTCCTTTTCTCCGTACTAAAATCAATCACAATCAATCACACACACACCTGCTACCTTTTTGGACCTAACGAGTGACTCCCGATAAATGCTTAAATACTCCCCATACGCATGAGTTCCCTATTACATATTCATACCTCCCAACTTTTTGAGATGGGAATGAGGGACACCTATCAGCAAAAGTAGGCAGGCATAGGACACGCCCCTTGCCACGCCCCCCCTTAAAGGAGAATTGTACAAAAAAAACAAGATTGGTTAAACTCACAAGTGCTTTTTTTTTTTACCACCACTATTTCTTTATATTGGCTTTTGGAATTTACAAACGCAGCCATTTAGAAATCAGATGAAAGGTTTTAGCACTGGGAAACACTTTTTGATAGATAAAAAGTGTATTTTATATACATCTATACAGATCAGATCAGAATGAGGCACAAATGAGGAGGAATGAGGGACAGAGGGACATTGCTCCAAATCAGAGACAGTCCCTCGAAACCAGGGACAGTTGGGAGCTATGGATATTATATGACTAAGCTCCGAGGGGGCGGGGATTTGGGTGGAGTGAAGCACTTTGGGGGCGTGAGCTGGTCGGAGTTTAGGCTGAGGTTGCCACTCCATTCATTGCAGCAGGACACCATAGATGTGTGACTTCCAGGGGTCACCCTTCCTTTCTTGAACCTTTGCAGGAGCCAGGATGGGCACCATCCCATGTCAGGACTATAGCAGCAGCTGCGGATGCACCATCCACATACCCCCCCCCCCCCCCTATCGAGCCTGAGCCGCCCATACACTTTTCCCAGATCACAGTTGTAAACAACGGATGGCTTCAATTCATGACATTCATTGTTACAATTGTGTTGTTAGCTGTGATTGGTCACAGTGATGACATGGTACAGACAGGGCCAATCACAGCCCATCTGTACCATATGATTAGCTCTGGCCATTCACAGCCAATCACAACACAACAAACTGAATGAATTGATTTCATTCAGTAAAATGATTGCCTATACAGTAGCAATTAACTGCTGACTATGACTGCTATAAGCAATCATAATGTGTGCCAAATAAAAGAAAGAGTAGTACAGTGTTATTATGGTAGCATTATATTGTTCTGGTCACAGTGCGCTAAAAAAAAAAATCTTAAACAAAAAAATAAATAAATAAATAAGTACATTTTTTAAAAATGTATTTTTTTTTTTTATTCAGTCACCAGTCGGTGTCCCTGATCACCGTCACACCAGTAACGCGATGACGCTGTACTGCACTGGTGGTAATATGTAAAAAAAAAACTCACAAAATTATGATCTTTTTTTTTTTTTTTCAATATCTTAATTTTCCAAAAAACGATGACAAAAAAATGACAACTTCAAAAAACTCACCATGCCTCTTACTAAATACATTGGACTGTCTACTTTCCAAAAAAGGGGTAACTAGGGGGGTATTTGTACCGTCTTGCCATTTTAAGGCCTTAAGAAATTAGATCGTCCATCAGAACATCAGTATTGATCGATGTTCAGATATACAGTTGTGCTCAAAAGTTTGCATACCCTGGCAGAAATTGTGAGATTTTGGCATTAATATTGAAAATATGACTGATCTGGCCAAAAAAATTGTCTTTTATTCAAGGATGGCAATCACATGAAGCCATTCTTTATCACATAGTTATTTGGATCCTTTTTAAATAATAATGATAACAGAAATTACCCAAATGGCCCTGATAAAAAGTGTACATACCCTGGAATGTTTGGCCTTGGCACACACAGGTTAAAATGGCAATTAAATCTTAATTTCCCACATTTGTGGCTTTTTAAATCACAATTAGTGTCTGTGTATAAATAGTCAATGAGTTTGTTAGCTCTCATGTGGATGCACTAAGCAGGCTAGACACCGAGCCATGGGGAGGTAGAAAAGAACAGTCAAAAGACCTGCGAAACAAGGTAACGAAACTTTACAAAGGTGTAAAAGGATATAAAGAGATATCCAAAGCCTTGAATATGCCGGTCAGTACTGTTCAATCATTTAATAAGAAATAGAAAATGTGGGGATCTCTTGATGCCAAGCCACGGTCAGGTAGATCAAGAAAGATTTCAGCCACAACTGCCACAGGATTTGTCAGGTCAGGACTCTGTGCAGGTCAGTCAAGTTCCTCCACCCAAACTCGCTCATCCATGTCTTTATGGACCTTGCTTTGTACTCTGGTGGGCAGTCGTGTTGTAACAGGAAGGGGCCGTCCCCAAACTGTTCCCACAAAGTGGGGAGCATGAAATTGTCCAAAATGTCTTGGTATGCTGATGTCTTAAGAGTTCCCTTCACTGGAACTAAGGGGCCAAGCCCAGCCCCTGAAAAACAAGCCCCACACCATAATCCCCCCCTCCACCAAATGATTTGGACCAGTGCACAAAGCAAGGTCCATAAAGACATGGATGAGCGAGTTTGGGGTGGAGGAACTTGACTGACCTCCACCCGATAGAACACCTTTGGGATGAATTAGAGTGGAGACTGTGAGCCAGGCCTTCTCATCCAACATCAGTGCCTGACCTCACAAATGCACTTCTGGAAGAATGGTCAAACATTCCCATAGACACACTCCTAAACCTTGTGGACGGCCTTCCCAGAAGAGTTGAAGCTGTTATAGCTGCAAAGGGCGGAGCCAACTCAATATTGAACCCTACGGACTAAGACTGGGATGTCACTAAAGTCCATGTGTGTGGAAAGGCAGGCGCCCCAATACTTTTGGTAATATATTGTATTTTTTTTTTTGGGGGGGGGTGTTTTTTGTTGTTACACTCGCAATTTATTCCTCTGTTTTTCAGCTTCATCAGAAAAATACATGACAATTAATTTATCCAGCTTACAAGAATAAAATATTCTAAAATTTATTTATTTATTTTTTTAAACTCATTGGCCTACCACGTATGTACTAATTGTTCTATTCGCCACCTGCCTCATATAAAGTCCCAATTTCCCCTTTTAAATGTCATTGATTCAGGAATGGAGGCCCATATTACCATATGTACGCCTCATTTAAAGTCCCAATTCCTAAACCCCCACCCCCTCTTTTGCGCATTCCTTATGAGATAATTTTACATCTGCATGGCTTTTCCAACGACTTTTGCCTTACCTGACCATCACTATGTTTATAGCGGATATAAATACGAACTCATTCATTTTGGATGTTTTTGCTAGTTTTTAATGCCACGGATGATGGCTCGGAGTCTAATTACCGGTACATCATTAAGAGCAATTAAATCGTAATTGTAGAAAAAGTAATTAATGCAAATGTTACCGCATACACAGACATCTAGGATGTGTCTAATTACCAACTAATAGCTGAAAAATAAATAATCTTTCAATTATTAAATAAAAAATCCTCTAACATCAGCGTGTCAGGGCTTCGCGCGTCCTCTTTAATGTTCTTCTTCTTCTTTTTTTTTTTTTACTCTAACAGCATTTTCAGGGACGCGCAGCTGGAGAAATGAAAGACGGACAACAAGTATGAAGTGTGAAAATCCAACAGTTGGCTCTATTGTCCCTACATGACCGTTGTCCTCATATAAGGTAAATCAACACCTCAAACCTTCATGAACGGAGGTCATTGTTGCCTGGATACCCAGGCTAAATTTAGCAGCAAAAAAGAAAAGTGAAAAATGATTGCTCTGTATACCTAAATCTATTTTTAGGATATATAAGACTTCTACTTGGTACACACTATGTTAAGGGGGGTGGGGGTGTTGTCCTGCTGCAGAATAAATTTGGGGCCAATCACAGGCCTTCCTGATGGTATGACATGATGGAGAAGTATCTGCCTGTATTTCTCAGTATAGAAGACACCATCGATCCTGACCAAATCTTCAACTCCATTTGCAGAAATGCAGCTCTATACTTGCAGGGAACCTCCGCCATGCTTCACAGTTGGTTGCAGACACTCATTATTGTACTGTAAAGACATTCAGGTCCCAAGAAAAGATGAAGAACTACATCCAGATCTTAGTATCAACACATCTTGGGAAACTCCATATGTTGGTTGCAGACACTCATTATTGTACTGTAAAGACATCCAGGTCCCAAGCGAAGACGAAGAACTACGTCCAGATAAGAAATCCTGCTGATGGATCTGTAAAGAAATCCAGGTCCCAAGCGAAGATGAAGAACTACGTCCAGATCTTAGAGCCCTTTCACACTGGGGCGGTTTGCAGGCGCTATTGCGCTAATAATAGCGCCTGCAAACTGACCCAAAAGTGCCGCTGCTGTGTATCCAGTGTGAAAGCCCCGAGGGCTTTCACACTGGAGCGATGCACTGGCAGGACGGTAAAAAAAGTCCTGCCAGCAGCATCTTCGGAGCGGTGAAGGAGCGGTGTGTATACCGCTCCTTTACCGCTCCTGCCCATTGACATCAATGGGACGGCGCGGCTATACCGCCGGCAAAGCGCCTCTGCAGAGGCGCTTTGCGGTGGTATTTAACCCCTTCTCGGCCGCTAGCGGGGGGTAAAACCGCCCCGCTAGCGGCCGCATACCGACGGTAAAACGCCGCTGATAATAGCGGTGTTTTACCGCCGACGCCACCCCCCGCCCCAGTGTGAAAGGGCTCTTAGTATCAACACATCTTGGGAAACTCCATATGTAGAGGAAAAACCTAGCTCCAAGAAATGGCACTTCTTGTATAAATGGCGCTCAAAGGAAACAAAGAACAGCCATAGTGCAATATTGCCAAATTAAAAGTAAGTTTATTAAGTAAAAAAAGCTGCTTACATCTGGGACTGAGGAAGTCACGTGACCAGTGACGCAACGCATCGAGTGGAGCCTTGTGACGCCATTTCCGGTGGCATTTTACGGAAGTGCGGTGAGGAGGCAAGTGTGTCACTGCTCCCATTGTTTCTTACTGCGATTTTCATTCTTACTTGATGTAAGCAGCTTCTTTTACTTAATAAATTTACTTTTTATTTGGCAACATTGCACTATGGCCGTTCTTTGTTTCCTTTGAGTGCCATTTATACAAGAAGTGCCATTTCTTGGAGTGAGCTGTTTCCTCTACATATGGAGTTTCCCAAGATGTGTTGATACTAAGATCTGGACGTAGTTCTTCATCGTCGCTTGGGACCGGGATGTCTTTACAGATCCATCAGCAGGATTTCTTATCTGACTATCTGATTAGCCTTGTTTGACTTTTGGGTCATTTTTGGAGGTGAGCGGCCAATTCATAAATATAACAGTCGATGTTTGGATTGATGTGCTGTCTGTTTTTTCTTTTATCACGTTACCCCTATGAGATTTTTATCTTTGTATGAACTGACTCCTATCATTGGGCTTTAGTTGGTTTTTTATTCACATTTATTTATTTGTACGTTTTGGATACTTATCACGTTCATTCTTTATGTATATTGATTCATGTCACATTACTGAATAAGCGCACCACTCTTATTTCTTCTTCTTACATTTGATTACGCAGTTGTTTTTTGGGTAAACTACCAAGTGGTTGCAGCTAATTCATGGTCACTATACATTTATTATATATATTTTCTCTTTTCTGAGTTTATTTTGACTTTATTCACTGTAGGTTGATGCTTTATATTTTCTTTTAAATTATACATAGTAGCGCGCAAGTTTATTCCTTTATAACACAATATTGTACCGCTCTCCAGCCCTTCGCCAACAAACTGTCTCCTGTGACAAAAACTCATCCAAGCTCTACCGCATGATTGTAGAAGGATGAGCTGAATATCGGTACTCAGGCTTGTTGTGTCCCATAAACATAGCAAGAAATGCCGGCAGCTCGATTGCTTCTTCTTAAATGTTTATTGAGCACTAACAGCAGTGCGACATCTAAAGTGCTAACATGTTTCGGCCGAAGCGCAATGCTATGGGGAAGGCACCGGCTGAAACATGTTAGCACTTTTGATGTCGCACTGCTGTTAGTGCTCAATAAAGATTTGAGAAGAAGCAATCGAGTTGCCGGCATTTCTTGCCATTTTGAAACTGTCTCCTGCTACAGCCAAATATTTTATATTGTGACTCATCAGTCCAGAGCAGGGCTGGGACAAGGGGTGGGCAGGAGGGACGGCTGCCCTGGGCACTACGGTATCATGTGAGGTGGGGGGGGGCACCTCAGGGAGATTTAGGGGAGGGGATTTGTGTTGAGAAGGGAAACTTGGGGAGTGGCAGGGGGTAAAGACTGTTCTAGGAGGGCAAATTTAGGGAGGTGTGCTAGGAGTGGGTATGGGAGGATTTGTGTTGGGAGGGGGGATAGGGGAAGAGGATTTGTGCTGGGGGGGGTGGATTTGGGGGGTTTGTGCTATAATAGTAATATAGTAGAGGGGAAATATATATTTTTTTAGGGGGGATTTGCGCTAGTAGGGATGATTGGGGGGTATTTGTACTAGGAGGGGAAATTTGTGGGGGATATGTGCTCGGAAGGGTGGATTAATGGAGGGGGGTTTGTAGTGGAAGGGAGGGATTTGGAGTGTGGAGGGGAGAGGATTTGTGCTAGGAGGGGGGATTTTTTTGGGGGGGGAGGGGGAAATTTGTGCTGGGGACATATGGGGAGAAAATGGATTTAAGCTGGAGGGGAATGAGGGTGGCAAAGGTTTGTGCTGGGAGGAGGGATTTCAGCAGGGTGTGGAATTTTTCATGTTCACTCGCTTTCTGTGTCTCCTGAAGTGTACCCCCCTGGCGTGACCTCCGTCGCCATGCTTCCTGAGCTCCATTGCCCCACCTGCAGACCTTGGACTTGCATGCTAGGTGTTTATAGGTGGAGAGGAGAGAGACCAGCGAACATCAATTCTCTAATCTCCCCTGGCTGCAAAGAACCCGGCGTGTTTAACATAAATTTTTGGTTTCTCTTGTCACTTTTCCTACGTATGCGTTAGCTACTGCATGCAAGCACGAGGGGATAGGGGTGCTTTAAAATGTTTTTATTATTAATTATTTTATTTTTATTTTTTCATTTATACACTTTCCCTTCATTTATTTTTTTAGAACTTTCATTCCTATTACAAGAAATGTAAACATCCCTTGTAATAGAAATAAGAGATGACAGGTCCTCTTTATGGAGAGATCTCATGTAATAGAAATAAGAGATGACAGGTCCTCTTTATGAAGATCTCATGTAATAGAAATAAGAGATGACAGGTCCTCTTTATGGAGATCTCATGTAATAGAAATAAGAGATGACAGGTCCTCTTTATGGAGAGATCTCATGTAATAGAAATAAGAGATGACAGGTCCTCGTTATGGAGATCTCATGTAATAGAAATAAGAGATGACAGGTCCTCTTTATGGAGATCTCATGTAATAGAAATAAGAGATGACAGGTCCTCTTTATGGAGAGATCTCATGTAATAGAAATAAGGGATGTCAGGTCCTCTTTATGGAAACATCCGGAGTTGATATATTCTCTACTCTGGAAAGCATGAGATTAAAAAAAAAAATATATATATATCTGTCATTGTTTAATCACCATTACCTAATTTTGCAATCGTATTGTCAGGAAGATCCTGCCAGTATCAGGCACTCCAGGCTCATTGGCACGCATTCGCGGGCGCCATTGCGCATGCGCCTGCGCACATGTATGTTCCTGCTGACGCCAGGCAGGCTATTAAAACCTGTGTTAATGTTTAGATGGTAAACCCCGCGCCACTAGTAGTGATTTTTTGTAAAAAAAATGTCATTAAAAATATAGTGCTGCTTTCCTCAAAAGAGTGATGCGATGTGTGTGTTTTTTATGTGTTTTTTATACTTTTTTGGGATTAATTATTTATATAGACAGATGTATTATAGCGGGCTGGTACACCCAGATTGATCAGCTGGCGGGCTATTAAAACCTGCCTGCCACATACAAAGTCTGCTCTACAGCGTTCTGTGTGCTTTAACCTGATCTGAGACCTAACCTGTGAATATCTATCCGTGACTATCCCAGCTATCCGCTTGCATCTGACCTCCTGCCTGCTTTTGACCATTCTCCTGCCTGTTCCTCTGGTTCTTCTGCTGCCCGCTTGATATCTGACCCGGCCTGCCTGACTACTCTGCGTGTTCCAGTTCCAGCTGTTTCTGTTCCTGGTTCCAGTCCAGTGTTTTCCAGTTTCAGCCTGCTAAGCCTGTCAGCTGTTCCTGGTTCCAGTCCAGTGTGTTCCAGTTGCAGCCTGCTAAGCCTGTCAGCTGTTCCTGGTCCCAGGCCAGTGTGTTCAGTTCCAGCCTGCTAAGCCTGTCAGCTGTTACTGGTTCCAGTGCAGTGTGTTCCAGTTCCAGCCTGCTAAGCCTGTCAGCTGTTCCTGGTTCCAGTCCAGTGTGTTCCAGTTCCAGCCTGCCTCCTGTTCCTGTCTCCCGTCTCCTGCAAGTGATTCCTGGACTTCTGGACTGACTTCCTCTACTGTTGATCCTGCCAGGCACTCGTACCACTCCTCACTCCCGTGCCTCCTGTTATCTTTCCAGGGGCCGCGAGTAGGAGCCGTAAGGGAGGCCTCCCTCTGTAATTCGGGCTCAAGCCACTAGGTACGTGACAGTAGCAGACAGCCATGTCTGAGCCTGAGCAGGGAGCCTCTCCAATGGAGGAACTTTGTTTACACCTGATAGGACTGACCCAGGTGGTTAAGAACCTTCAGGAGGGGTACACCCGGCTGGAAGAACGGGTTCTAGTCCTGTCTAACCCCACCGGGATCCAGGGAGCCCCCCTTGCTTCTACCTCTTCAGCTGGGGCAGGATCTTTTCCAACAGTTGTGATGCTCCCACCAGAACCTAGAGTTCCTACGCCTGAAAAATTCTCCGGAGACTGAAGCAAGTTCAGGGCCTTCCGCAACTCTTAAGAACTGTACTTTGCCCTTCAGCCACGTACCTTTTTCCTGGAAGTCACCAAGGTGAGCTTTGTGGTCTCCTTGCTTACGGGTGACCCCCCAAACCTGGGCCCACTGTCTCTTGGAACAGAAGGCTGAGGTGTTAACCAATCTTACCACCTTTTTCGATGCAATGGCACGGCTATACGAAGACCCCCCAGCTTTCAGCAACTGCAGAAGCCGCACTGCGTATCCTTCAGCAGGGACGCAGGGCAGCGGAGGATTACGTGACTAAATTTAGGCGGTGGAGCGGGGATACAGACTGGAATGATCCTGCTCTCCTCCATCAGTTCCGCATGGGACTGTCTGATCCTTTGTAAGATGAACTAGCTAGAGTTGGCATACCACAGACTCTGGACGCACTAGTCGATCTGGCCATACAGATTGACCGGCGTTTGAGGGAACGAAGGGCTGAGAGAACTGCAGGATTTTCTCGTCCAACCTGGATGCTACCAAGAGTCCCATCTCACTTACACCCGGAACGCTCTGCACAACCAACCCCCACACCTGACACATCCGAGCCCATGCAGCTAGGGGTACTTCGTCCTTTCCTTACTCCGGAGGAGCGTCAACCTCGCCAGATGAATAATCTATGTTTATACTGCGGAGAACCTGTCAGAAACTGCCCTGTAAAGCTCTGTAAGTGTCTTTCGATATCCCCTGACTTTGTAACCTCCTTAGCCAAGACCACCTCTCATATTGCTCTCTCTGTCTTGTTACAGCTCCCAGGAAAGACTTTGCAAATACCTGCTATTATTGACTCTGGAGCCTGTAGTTGCTTCATGGATTCATCCTTCGCAGCCCAACACCGGATTCCTCTTCTTCCTAAGACCCATGGACTTTCTATTCATCTGGCTGATGGTCTGCCATTAAATCTGGGCCTGTAGTTCAATAAACCGCCCCCATACCTGTTACCATCTCTAACTCACACCGAGGACTTTTACGCATGGACATAATCTCCTCTCCCTTGTTTTCTGTGATTCTCGGTATGCCTTGGCTACAAGCCCACAACCCTAACATCAACTGGGTCACAGGGGAAGTCACCTTTTCTTCACCCTACTGCCAGCAGTTCTGTGGCTCACAAGACCCTCATGGGACTTCTACTCTACCATGCCTGGACACGTAAGCCGAAATACATCAATCCATTCCAGAGACTTACCATGATTTCTTGGACATATTTAGTAAACAAGGGGCAGAGACTCTACCACCCCACCGAGCCTACTATTGCTCCATCGAGCTACTTCCAAGAGCCGAAATTCCCTTTGGCAGGATTTTTCCCAACAGAGGTGAAACAGGGGGCATTAAAAGAATACATTGACGAAAACTTGAAGAAGGGGTTCCTCCGTCCATCCACGTCTCCCGCAGGCGCAGGCATCTTTTTCATGCAGAAGAAGGACCATACCCTTCGACCTTGCGTTGACTACTGTGAGCTAAACAAGATTACGGTTAAGAACCATTACCCCCTTCCCTTGGTACCGGAGCTATTTCAGAGACTGGGGGCCGCTACTGTTTTCACCAAACTTGATCTCCGAGGAGCCTATAACCTGGTCCGTATCAGGGAAGGGGACGAGTGGAGAACTGCCTTCCGTACCTGATTCGGGCACTTCGAGTACCTGGTGATGCCTTTCGGGTTGTTCAATGCTCCCGCCACGTTCCAGTACTTCATCAATGATGTTTTCGGGACTATTTGGACTTATTCATCAACATCTACCTAGACGATATTCTAATTTTCTCTTCTTCCCTTGATTCCCACTGCAGGCACATCAGATGTGTGTTGGCCTGGCTTTGATAACATGGCTTGTACGCGAAAGCAGAGAAATGTGAGTTCGAGCAGGAAAGTGTTCCATTCCTGGGACTAATTATCTCCAGTGAGGGCATCAAGATGGACCCCCAGAATTTTGCTGCAATTCTAGACTGGCTGGTCCCGACAGACAAGAAAGGAATCCAACGTTTCGTTGGATTCTCCAACTTCTATCGAAAATTCATTAAAGGGTTCTCGGCCATCATTGCCCCTATCACCCAGTTAACTAAACAGGGAATCCACTTTCATTGGTCTCCTGAGGCCCAAACGGCCTTCGAGGCTATCAAGGGACTCTTTACCACCGCTTCCGTCTTGAAACATCGAGACTCTTCCCTACCATTTGTACTTGAAGTAGATGCCTCTGAAATTGCTGTGAGGGCAATACTGTCCCAAAGACAGGGGACAAGGGCCCTGCTTCACCCAGTAGTCTTCGTCTCTCGCAAATTATCAGCAGCGGAGAAAAACTAGGATGTGGGAGACCGAGAGTTGCTAGCGATAAAATCCGCACTAGAAGAATGGCGTTATCTGCTGGAAGGAGCTGCTCATCCAATTCTGATCTTCACCAATCACAAGAACCTGGAGTATCTGAGATTTGCAAAGAGGTTGAAATCACAAGCCAGGTCGGCACTTTTTTTCTCCAGGTTCTCTTTCCATGTCACTTATCGCCCAGGCTCCAAGAACATTAAACCTGATGCCCTGTCCCGGATGTTCCACATATCTAAGGAAATCTCTCTTCCAGACACTATCCTTTCTCCTGGAAATTTCCTTCTACTTCAAGAAAACCTGCTCTAGAGATGCCCTGTTTTGGCACAAGGACAAAATTTCCTTACCCGAAGACCTACGTGTGTCTATATTGGAACTTTGCCACGATCATGCACTAGCTGGGCATTTCGGCATAACCAAGACCACTGACCTGGTACAGCGTATCTTTTGGTGGCCTCAAGTATGTTAAGATTGCAAGGAGTTTGTGGAATCCTGCACAACTTGCATTCGGAACAAGATTTGTAGAGCCAAAGCCTGGGGGCTACTAAAACCTTTGCCTGTCCCGGACAGACCATGGAAGATGTTATCCATAGACTTCATTGTCGAGCTACCCCCCGGCAGAAGATCATACCACTACCTTTGTGGTAGTAGATCGACTGTCAAAAATGGCACACTTTATTCCAATGAAAGGCACCCCCTCAGCCCCTGAAAGGCACAGGTATTCATTAAGGAAATTGTCAAACTCTATGGAGTACCAGCCAACGTTGTCTCAGAACGGGGGGTACAATTTACCTCCCGATTCTGGAGGTCCCTTTGCAAAACTCTGGATATTGAATTATCATTTTCCTCCGCTTATCATCCTCAGACCAATGGGCAAATGGAGAGGACTAATCAAACCCTCGAGCAATACCTGCGCTGTTTCTCCTCTTTTGCTCAAGATGACTGGATTTCCCTGCTCCCATTGGCCGAATTCACCTACAACAACTCCACCTACTTCGCTACCAAGCAGACCCCATTTTTTGCTTTGGTTTTCATCCATAATTTCTGCCCAATTCCCTTCCCGAATATACGGTACCAGCAGTTCAGGAAACGATACATTTCTTTGCCTCCAATAATCAGCTATTACAGGAAACCATGTCCAGGACTCATGACTATTGTATAACCGATGAGACTTGCTTACCCCCTTTTATCAACTTCTCCCATCACTGCATAACCCAACCTTCACCCCAATAATCGAGACCACAACCATATGGAGTAAAATATTGGCCGTAGCAGCCAATAATCTTTATTAAAACATAAACCAATAATAATAATAATAATTTAACTCAACAGTAACATAATCCTGTAAAACACCTGAAACATCCTTAAATCCCGTTGGTCTTTGCAGGGAAAAACCCACCAAACTTAAAACTCCCAAACACTCAGGCACTGCGGTACTATACTAAAATTAGGCCTCCAGCTGACAAGCTAGCTCGGAGACAAACAACAAATAGCCCGCCGTGCCCCAATAACCAATTCAAGCTAAAACCCTTGTTAGCTGAAATCTCACCAACGGGCCTCATACTAGCGATGGGTCCCGATCTCTTAAATATCTGGGGTTTAATCCTTCCCCGCAAAGACCAACATCACGCCACAGCACACACCAGGGTAACACCTTACCCTTGTGTGCCCTGCCACACCCTCAAAGCTCGTTGTATCCCATCCTGCAGGCCTAATGACCACAAATCAATCCCCACATCGTTCAGGTGTACTCCATCGCCCTTCAGATATCTCCATGTATCTACCTCTAATTCCAGGTGCCGTATAGCCAACCCTCCATTCCTCACCACAAAACTACTAACCTCCTTGTTGACCTTCTTTCTGGCCCGGTTGATCTTAGCGACCGACCTGGCCAATCTCCAATTTGTACGCGCCACAATGTCCGACCACACAATAAGCATATGTGGAAAAGACATCCTGAGCTGCCAAAAATCGAACTTGATGTCTTTTACCAAGTCCAACATTGACCGTAACCCTAGGTCATTACCCCGTACATGTAACAGCAACACGTCCGGCGCTCTGTCCAGGCGTGCAAACTTATTAACTTCTGCTACCGTCCTACCCCACAGCATGCCTGGCACCCCAAACCACCTAAGACATACTTCCTGCCTGGAAAACCCCAATTGTCTCCCATCCCGTCTGGCATCACCTCTCCTGGCCCCCCAACACACATACGAGTGGCCCACTATCCACACCAGGCATTACTGATGACCTGCAAAAGAAAAACAAACAAAAAAAAGGACCCCCAATGCATCAATAACTCCCACAAATTATCAACAATTACCACCTATCACAATATATCCGCATTACATCCAAAAATATTATGTCCCATAATAGTATTATTTATTATATTATTCACTCTTTTTTTTTTTTACACCACCACTAACTGTGGGCGAACATAGGACCTAAACCGCCTGGATTCCCATCTCCCAATCCTCTTTACTGCTGCATCATCCAATCCCCACCGGACCGCTTCCGTAGCTGCCCCTATCCGAAATGAATGGGATGAAAACTTTTCCCCCTCTAAACCTAATACCCCCAAACATCTTTTGAAAATTGCATTAAATTGAAATCGTGATAAAAACGAGCCATCCTTCACTCACCAATTTAACTGGGCACAAGGGAGAGCCGGGCAACGCAAAAACCTGCACGGTCTTACCCTTGCCCCGCTGATCTGTTTTTGACTTCCTAATCAATATGGACAACCTGTCCTCCCCACATCGGACGTCCGACTCCCCCAACCCCCCTTTTACTCTTTTTGAGGGACTAACCAACTCACTGATCCGAAATGCACCAAAGAACGCTAATGCGAATGCCGCCCTGAACAACACCACTTCATATCCTGTCGAGCAAACATTGTTCAAACATCCAACTAACTGACCCAACAACTGGAACGAAACAGGCCGCCTGGAGTCCCTCCCCGGCTTGGCCCGCCTATAACCCTTCATACCCTGCCTGACCCAAAAATCTTTCGTAAAGTCCGGCAAACCTTGAAATTTCAACCAAAACGCCAAACCTGCCAACTTCTTCTCCATCCCCGACACAGACAACCCATCTTCTAAATTCCTGGAAACAAAGTATAAAACTAACAACCGAAGATCCCGTTCCTCATTCCCTACCTGCACCTGTCTCAGCAGAGATACCCATTCCTGCCATACCCTGTTGTATGCAGCCCACGTCGTATCGCTCACCGACCGTTTTATCCAGTCTGTTAGTCCTCCAAGGCAATCTTCCACAGCCAGTCTGGACACGGGACACCTTCCTCCTCCGCCCCAGGCGCCAATTCCCGGAACCTGTCCCACTGAAAGCGAGACAGAGCATCAGCCACCACGTTTTCAACTCCTGGGAGGTGCACAGCGTATATAAACACATTTAGCTGTAAGCATCTCAAGACCAGGTGTCTAAGTAACCTAATCACCGGCGGTGACGCTGCCGATACCTTATTAATCACCTGTACCACTCCCAAGTTGTCACCATGAAACCTAACTTTTAAATTCCTGAACAACTCGCCCCATAACTCCACTGCTAACACCACCGGGAACAGTTCCAACAGGAGCATGTTCTTCAGCAGACCTGCCTCCTTCCATGACTGTGGCCATGGCCCCGCACTCCACTTACCCTGAAAAAAGGCACCAAAACCTGCTGCCCCTGCCGCATCTGTAAACAACTCCAGATCAAAGTTGCTCACAGGCCCTGACATCCACAGCGCCCTGCCGTTGAACTTAGCCAGGAACGTGTGCCAAACCTTCAGATCCTCCCTGTGGGCTTTCAACAAACGAATATAGTGTCTTGGCGAAACCACACCCGACGTACTTGCAGACAGCCGCCTGCAAAATACTCTCCCCATAGGCAAAATTCGACACGCAAAGTTCAACTTACCTAGTAATGATTGTAACTCCCTTAGTTGAACCTTTTTCTTTCCGATTAGACCCCGAATTTCCTCCTGCAACGCCGCCAACTTGTCCTCGGGTAGCCTACACTCCATCGCTCTGGTGTCTAGAATAATACCCAAAAAACTCAATTCCGTAGTTGGACCTTCAGTCTTCTCCGGGGCTAGCGGGATGCCAAATTTTTCCGCAACATGTTCCAACGTCGCCAGCAAGACCGCACAGACTGTCGATCCAGGGGGACCCACGCAGAGAAAATCGTCTAAGTAGTGGATGATAGAGTTCAATCCCGCGACGTCCCGAACTACCCACTCAATGAAGGAACTAAACTTTTCAAATAAGGCGCAGGATATCGAACACCCCATAGGCAAACAACGATCCACATAGAATTCATCCTGCCAACAACAACCCAATAAACGAAAACTCTCCGGATGCACCGGCAACAAACGGAAGGCCGACTCTATGTCCGCCTTTGCCAACAACGCCCCCTGCCCATACTTTCTAACCCAAAATACCGCTGCATCAAAAGACGTGTAAGATACCGCACACTCCTCTGGGTCAATGGCGTCATTCACCGACCCCCCTTTTGGGTATGACAAGTGGTGTATCAACCTAAACTTATTAGGCTCTTTTTGCGGCACCACACCTAGCGGGGACACCACTAACTCCGGAATCGGTAATGCTGCGAAAGGGCCACTCATGCGGCCCAACCTAACTTCTTTTTGCAACTTTTCCCTAACCACGTCCCCATGCAGCAACGCTGACTTCAAGTTCCGAGCCGGCGGTGGTGTATCGACCAAGCGAGACGGAATTCTAAACCCCTCTGAAAAACCCTGGGCTAACAGCCCCGCTGCGACCCTATCAGGGTATCTATCGAGGAAGGGCTCCATCCTTCCCACTTTCACCGGCGTTGTCCCCTTTTGCAACAGACTCACCGGCACGGCCCTTGCCTTGTTTGAAACACCGCGACACCGGGTGCCCCCCCCCCACAACCGGAGCATTCATGCTTGTACTTGCACGACCCTCCAAATCTACAGGACCCCTCATTAAATTGCCAACAAACCCCTTTCTTTCTTGTGGCCGACTGTCCGGAGTTGGCTGATCCACCGGCCCCCCCCTGAAAAAACTGACCCGTCGGCCTAGCCGAAGTCATGAGGCGCATCCATAGGCTGATGTCTTTATGATCCCACCTCAATGCTGGGCGAATGGCCCTCCGCTGCCAGAATTGCTCATCGTAACGCAGCCATGCCGTGCCCCCGTAGACTCTGTAAGCTTCTCCCACGGCGTCCAAATAGCAAAACAATGCCGAACAGTGCTCAGGATTCTTCTCCCCTATCACACTGGCCATGATCGCAAAAGCCTGTAGCCAATTCGCAAACGTCCTAGGTATCAGCCTATACCTCCTTTTTTCCTCATCCTCTTTTTTATTATCCTCCGGCTTAACTCTATCCAAATTAAACTTCTCCAGGGGTAAGAGCGAAAAAATCTCTACATACTCCCCTTTCCAAATTTTTTCCCTCACATCTGGCTTCAAATGCGCCCCTAGCGGCCCCTCAAAGCACACATACACCTCACATTTTGCAGCATCTGCTAAACGCACTAAGTCTTGTTTTTTCGCACCCTCACCCGTTGCCCCTTCTGGTGTCTTGGGAACCTCCGCCTGTACTGCCACCCCCGCGACCACAGTCGCCGGTGCCGCTTGCTCCTCCACGGGCCTTGAAGGAGTCCCGGTGTCTAGGACCGAGCCCTCTCGGCTCCCCCGCCCCTCCCCTGGGTCAACCCATGCCGCCGCCGGAGACTGACTCCCGCTTGGCCCTGGCTCAAACCTTTTCAATAACTCCTTCAAACCCGATACAAACCCTTGTAGCCCTGCATCCGCCGATGCGCGGTCTGCTACCTGCGCGGCCAGATTCACAGGCACGGTCATGACCGACCGCCCCGCTGAGCCCAACCCTCCCCCACTACCCCCCACCCCCCCAACACACCCCACAACACAGGCATCATTACAATTCGTCTTACCCCGCTGCCTGGGAGGAAGTCCACCAGCCGAGGGTCCCGTCTCCACCGCCACCAGCTCTTCTCGCTGTCCATCGCTGTCCGACTGTGACAGCTCACCTTCCGATCTGTATTCACCCAGCTCTTCACCGATCGTTGATGGCCCTCCAGCCGCTTCATCACTGGATGCCGAGGATCTGCTGTGCCCTTCCCTCCTCCTCCGCGCTGAAGATCCGCCCACCGATTTTTTGTTCGCCTTTCTTGGCCGAACGACCTCATCAGGGCAGTGCCGCCCGCAGCCGCTGCCATGGTCCCCTCCCTGCCCGTCTCTCCGCTTGGGGCCACCGACCGCCGCCCTCGAGCGACCAGCTGCCGCGGCCACGTTCTTCCTCCACTGTAAACCCGCCCCTGCCGTCTGGTGGCCTGGGGCCTGGCTATCCACGCCTGAACCTTCTTCACCAGCATCCGCAAGAGGACTGCTGGCTCTCCTGTTTGCCACGTCACTGTCGCCGCCCTGGCCGACTCCTGGCTGACGCCCCGCCCTCCCCACCGCTCGCACCGCCGTGCGCTGAACGGGCAACCTTGCCACAGGCCGACCCGCCCTGCCCTGCTGTCCTGCATGTACCAATCTCGGTGAACGGGGACGGGGACTGCTAGACTGTCCTCTTCCATTCTGTGTCTCCCTCACTTCCTCGTTCTTGCGCTGTGCCGCCGCCATCCTCGCGGGAGGCCCTGCAGCCGCCTGACCCGCCTTCTCCCGCTGTGCTTCCGTCCCGCGTGCCATATAAGCAGGGGGGTGGCCGTACTAGAACCCCCCCGTTCCGTGTTGCTAACCGCTTCGCGGGAGGCCCGGAGACCGGCCTACCCGCACTCGTCCTACTCCTCTGTGACTTCCCAGGGAGGGACCTCGTGACGTTGGGCGAGAAGCGAGTAGGCGGCCTGGATCGCCTACCCCTCACAACTGCGCTCTCTCCTCCCATGGCCGCTGAGTCCGACTCACCCAACGCCGCCGCCAAACGACCCTCCAGCCATCCAGACCCTCTGGACGCCGCCTCTGCTTTTAGCCGAGCAAACAGATCTTCCACCGCTGCCATCACGCTTGCTCCTCTCCACGCAACTGAGCTGGGGCGGGATCTCTCACACAGCTAATACACTCTGCTCCACCCCTAACCCTAAGATGGCCAATCACACACCCCCTAACAACTAACTCCTCATTACCAAGTTCCCCTGTTAACCCTGTCATGCCCGCCCTACGCCTATTCTTTTTGTCTATTGCTCCGGGCTTCCTGGAGCACAACAAGGAAACCTTCGACAAAAGAAGACAAAAGAAGACCAGCTGAATTAATACTGGCACCCGGTGATCTAGTGTTGCTATCCACAATGAACTTGAAGATGGCATGCCCTTCAAGGAAGTTGGGCCCCAAGTTCATAGGCCCATTTCCTGTTAGAAGGAAAATCAATGAAGTTGCTTATGAACTAGAACTTCAGAATTCACTGAAAATTAACCCTGTGTTTCATGTGTCACTACTGAAACCTTCTGTCTCCAATCAATTTCCTGGTCGAAGTTTAGATACCCCTGACCCTGTTATAGTAGATGGAGAGGAGGAATTCGAAGTGGAGTCAATCTTGGATTGCAGGAGGAGAAACAACCAGAACCAATTTCTGATTAAGTGGAAGGGGTGTGGACCCGAAGAAAACTCTTGGGTGCCCGAGGGGAACATCCACGCTAAGACTCTGGTTCAGTCCTCTAAAATTTCCCATCCGGAGAGGTTTGCCCGGATGGGCATCTGGAGGCTGCCCCTTGGGGGGGGGCAATGTCAGGAAGATCCTGACAGTAACAGGTGCTCCAGGCTCATTGGCGCAGGTTTGTGGGCGCCATTGCGCATGCGCACATGCGCGCGGGCTATTTAAACCTGCCTGTCACATACAAAGTCTGCTCTACAGCGTCTGTGTGCTTTAACCTGATGTGAGACCTAACCTGTGAATACCCGGCTATCCGTGACTATCCCAGCTTTCCGCCTGCATCTGATCTTCTGCCTGCTTTTACATGCTCTCCTGCATGTTCCTCTGGTTCTTCTGCTGCCCACTTGATATCCGACCCGGCCTGCCTGACTACTCTGTGTGTTCCAGTTTCAGCCTGCTAAGCCTGTCAGCTGTTCCTGGTTCCAGTCCCTTGTGTTCCAGTTCCAGCCTGCTAAGCCTGTCAACTGTTCCTGGTTCCAGTCCAGTGTGTTCCAGTTCCAGCCTGCTAAGCCTGTCAGCTGTTCCTGGTTCCAGTCCAGTGTTTTCCAGTTCCAGCCTGCTAAGCCTGTCAGCTGTTCCTGGTTCCAGTCCAGTGTGTTCCAGTTTCAGCCTGCTAAGCCTGTCAGCTGTTCCTGGTTCCAGTCCCGTGTGTTCCAGTTACAGCCTGCTAAGCCTGTCAGCTGTTCCTGGTTCCAGTCCAGTGTGTTCCAGTTCCAGCCTGCTAAGCCTGTCAGCTGTTCCTGGTTCCAGTCCAGTGTTTTCCAGTTTCAGCCTGCTAAGCCTGTCAGCTCTTCCTGGTTCCAGTCCCGTGTGTTCCAGTTCCAGCCTGCTAAGCCTGTCAGCTGTTCCTGGTTCCAGTCCAGTGTGTTCCAGTTTCAGCCTGCTAAGCCTGTCAGCTGTTC
This sequence comes from Lithobates septentrionalis, assembly GCA_037952835.1. Classification (NCBI taxonomy): domain Eukaryota; kingdom Metazoa; phylum Chordata; class Amphibia; order Anura; family Ranidae; genus Lithobates; species Lithobates septentrionalis. The sequence continues at coordinate 57,117 of JBBDGP010003010.1, forward strand.
CTGGTTCCAGTCCCGTGTGTTCCAGTTCCAGCCTGCTAAGCCTGTCAGCTGTTCCTGGTTCCAGTCCAGTGTGTTCCAGTTCCAGCCTGCTAAGCCTGTCAGCTGTTCCTGGTTGCAGTCCAGTGTTTTCCAGTTACAGCCTGCTAAGCCTGTCAGCTGTTCCTGGTTCCAGTCCAGTGTTTTCCAGTTCCAGCCTGCTAAGCCCGTCAGCTGTTACTGGTTCCAGTCCAGTGTGATCCAGTTCCAGCCTGCTAAGCTCGTCAGCTGTTCCTGGTTCCAGTCCAATGTGATCCAGTTCCAGCCTGCTAAGCTCGTCAGCTGTTCCTGGTTCCAGTCCAGTGTGTTCAGTTCCAGCCTGCTAAGCCTGTCAGCTGCTCCTGGTTCCAGTCCAGTGTGTTCAGTTCCAGCCTGCCTCCTGTTCCTGTCTCCCGTCTCCTGCAAGTGATTCCTGGACTGACTTCCTCTACTGTTGATCCTGCCAGGCACTCGTACCACTCCTCACTCCCGTGCCTCCTGTTACCTTACCAGGGGCCGCAAGTAGGAGCCGAAAGGGAGGCCTCCCTCTGCAATTCGGGCTCAAGCCACTAGGTACGTGACACATATAAATTCTTGATACTTATAAAAAATGTATTGATAAAAAATAAATAAAAATAAATAAATAAAAACATCGATCTCTGCTTTCCAGGGAAAAAAATGGCAGTGCTTACATCTGCCAGAGCCGGAAGTGACATCATGACGTCGCTTTTGGCCTCCCAGGGCCAATGAGATAGCCAGGGACCATCTGGTCCATGGCTACTGGCCAGCTTAATGGTAGACTGGCATCCAGTGGAGGCCCGTCCATTGGGGGCGTCAGAGCGCTGCCACCCTCTATCCACGGCCACCACCCCCTCGCTCTATCCATGGCCGCTATTCTGACAGGACACCGCCACCCCCTATTTATGCGTCCGGCCCCTTTTAGGACACCGAACGCATGAATTCCAGTGGCGGTGGGTGTTTTTTTGAAGCACCTGATTGGAGCCAGAAGCTCTAATAGGCTTCAAAATAGGGTGAGCTCGGAGCGCAGAGCATTGCGCCAGGAGCCCACTCAGGTGGTACAACAGCGAATGAATATTCACTATTGAAACACTGATCCTCAATCCGGCCAATCAGAAGCAGGTCTGAGACCCGGTTTTCGATTGGCCGAAAGGAGAAGCGTTCCAATTGGCCGCTGAGGAGGAAGGAAACGGAAGCCGCTGTGATGCCTGTGGAGAGCAGGGGAAGGGAAAGCCTCCGCCTCTGCCGAGCAAGGGCAGCCGCCGGTGAAGGCCAGGAGAAGATAAATGAGGTAAGTGAACCAGACCCACCTGACCAACCAGCCGTCAAAAAAAAATTACCACCGGCTGCCACTGCCGGTGTCACCGCTGGATTGGATCCCCGGCTTCCCAATCGCATGGGAGAGCCCAGAGAGGCACCAGAGAGCGGTGTGAGGTGGGGGGGATGCCTGTAAAAGCAATCCAGCAGCTAAACAGCTACTAGGATTGCTTTTACAAGTGAGGCAGAATGGGGATGTGCTACAGATTAGATCTGGAGCTACAGATCCCAGCAATACCCGAGCTCTGCAGAGGAGGAAAAGAAAGGGCTGTCCATGGGAGGAGGGGGAGGTAGTCATTGGGAGCACATTGTAGAGCACACACAGTGCAGCAGGCTACTAATGAGACATTTTGCTGCAGTTTTGGCGAAGCAGAGGCCGAGTCGCTGACATCTCCTGGTCTTTGGGAACACCACTGTCAAGTCTGGACGTGGAGAGGACATCACTGCAGCTGGTATTGCTGAGCCCTGGACAGAGAGCAGGAAGAGACAAGTCCTCCCCCGAGGAGTCCATGTGAGGCCAATGGCCCAACCTTACTGCACCCTATTTAAAGGAACAGTATTGCCCACTTGGTACACTATTCAGGCACCTGTACCCCGGGTTCGGAGGGACAACCCCGGATCTGAGCCCCAATGCATTGGCCAGTGGGGCAGAGACTGTTGTAACATTGCACTTGCATTGCCCCTTAAGCAGGTCCTCCCATAGCCCAGGGGCGTAGATAAGGGGGGAGGGTCAGGGGGGTCCAAACCACCCCAGAGCATCAGTCCATTTCACAGCAGCTAGGCTAGTGTAGGCTGGTCCATACGTTATTTTGAAACCATTTACTTGTTCTAATGTCTATTGCTGCCAATCAGTGCTGACAAAAAGCTAATAGAAGGGAAGAGAGAGAAATAAACTCATCACTCTGCCACTTCTCCTTCACTGTCCAATCACAGGCTGGGGGCGAGTACATGACAGACTGGGCTCAGAGGAAGTGGGTTGAATGAGGCTGAATACTGGGAACATCTAGTGGCAGTAAAGAAGTACTGCGGACAAAGCTGCAGCTGTCCCAACAATACTTCTTTGCTGCCGTTAGATGTTCTCAGTTTTCAGCATCATTCAAATCACTAGACATGTGCGGTTTGATTCGTCCTGAACGGACACATTTTTCATTATATGGAAATTCAAATTTATCTAAATTCCAGAATTACAATAGTAACCAATTTAAACGAAATTTAGGGCCAAACTAGAATTTGAATCGAATTTCGAATCAAATTCCAAATGTTTTTGAATTGGATTTGAATTCAAATTGTTTTTGAACTTGATTAGAATTCCCAAATAGAGTAAAATATAATAGAAAATAAAGGAATATAATAGAATAGAGTAGGATGGAAACAAATCGAAAATAAAACAACAGAATAAGATAGCAAATAGAAAATTAAGGAACACAATTAAATAGAATAGAATAAAATAGAAAAAAATATAACCGTCTTCCGAAATTCAAATTTCAAATAGAATCCATTGAAATTGGACTAGAATAGAAAAGTATAGAATAGAATAAAATAGAAAAAACAAAACCATCGTCTGAAATTTAAATTTCAATTAGAATAAATTCAGATTTGGAAGGAATAAATTAAAATTCAAATAGAACAGAAAAGAATAAAAAATAAAAGAATAGAATAGAAAAAAACAATAGAATAAAATGAATATAACCATTTCCCAAAATCTGAATATAATTTTAATTCAAATAGAATAGAAAAGAATAGGATATAAAGGAAATGAAAAGACTATAATAGAAAATAATAGAATAGAATAACAATAGAATATCATTGAATAAAATAGAAAAAATTATAACCATCTTCTGAAATTCAAATTTGAATAAATTTCAAATGGAATAGAATAGGATAGAAAAGAAAAGAATAGAAAAGAAAAATACAAAATAAAATAGAAAGAATATAACCATCTTCCAAAATTTGTAATTTGAATAGAGTAAATTAAAATTTGAATAGAATAAATTATAATAGAATAGAAAATAAAATAGAATAGAAAAGAATAGAATAGAAAAAAAAACAATAGAATAGAGTAAAATAGAAAAAAATATACCCATCCTTGGAAACTCAAGTTTTGAATAGAATAAATTTGAATAGAATGGAATGGAATAGAAAAAAATATGAATAGAAAATAAAAGAATAGAATAGAAAAACACGATAGAACGGAATGGAATAGAAAGAATATAACCATCTTTCAAAATTCGAATATCGAACAGAATAAATTAAAATTAGAAGGGAACTTGAATTGAATTACATTCAAATTTTGCGTATTTGGTCGAACTGAGTTGATAAAATTCGAATCGAATTTGAATTTGAATAAACAAAACAAATTCAGAAAACAAATTAAATGAATTTAACAAATTGAACTTAAATTTATGTAAATAATGAATCTAAACTCCCCCAGCAAAAACAACTTTTTTATTTTAATTCAATATAAATTTGAATTTACATTAACAACTTGCCGACCCCAATACATATACAGTATATGCGTTGCAGTTTCCATGTGGTTTACCAGGGTTATGGATGAAGCTATCAGTCATGAACCCGGGATTTTTTTTTTAGCCAGCGAACCTCTCTCTCATGAAAGAGGTCCGAGCAGCTAATTAGCCGGTGTTTCTCAGGCTCACCGTTCTTACCGGCACACCCGAGAAACAATCCGATGGTTGGCAGCAGCTGGCCATAGAGGTTACCAGAGATCAGATGGTCTGTGATCACCTCTGTGGTTTTTGGAGGACTGGAGCGATGTCATGACATCACTTCCGGTCTAGGGCTGAAGTAAACCATTTTTTTTTCTCTTGATCTTTTGCTTTTAAAGGTAGAGGAGAGATTTGGGATCTTATAGACCCCGAGATCTCTCCATAAAGAGGACCTGTCACCTCTTATTTCTATTACATGAGATCTCTTTATAAAGAGGACCTGTCATCTCTTATTTCTATTACATGAGATCACCATAAAGAGGACCTGTCACCTCTTATTTCTATTACATGAGATCTCCATAAAGAGGACCTGTCATCTCTTATTTCTATTACATGAGATCTCCATAAAGAGGACCTGTCACCTCTTATTTCTATTACATGAGATCTCCATAAAGAGGACCTGTCATCTCTTATTTCTATTACATGAGATCTCCATAAAGAGGACCTGTCATCTCTTATTTCTATTACATGAGATCTCTCCATAAAGAGGACCTGTCATCTCTTATTTCTATTACATGAGATCTCTCCATAAAGAGGACCTGTCATCTCTTATTTCTATTACATGAGATTTCCATAAAGAGGACCTGTCATCTCTTATTTCTATTACATGGGATCTCCATAAAGAGGACCTGTCATCTCTTATTTCTATTACATGAGATCTCCATAAAGAGGACCTGTCATCTCTTATTTCTATTACATGAGATCTCCATAAAGAGGACCTGTCATCTCTTATTTCTATTACATGAGATCTCCATAAAGAGGACCTGTCATCTCTTATTTCTATTACATGAGATCTCCATAAAGAGGACCTGTCATCTCTTATTTTTATTACATGAGATCTCCATAAAGAGGACCTGTCATCTCTTATTTCTATTACATGAGATCTCTCCATAAAGAGGACCTGTCATCTCTTATTTCTATTACATGAGATCTCCATAAAGAGGACCTGTCATCTCTTATTTCTATTACATGAGATCTCCATAAAGAAGACCTGTCATCTCTTATTTCTATTACATGAGATCTCTCCATAAAGAGGACCTGTCACCTCTTATTTCTATTACATGAGATCTCCATAAAGAGGACCTGTCACCTCTTATTTCTATTACATGAGATCTCCATAAAGAGGACCTGTCACCTCTTATTTCTATTACATGAGATCTCCATAAAGAGGACCTGTCATCTCTTATTTCTATTACATGAGATCTCCATAAAGAGGACCTGTCATCTCTTATTTCTACTACATGAGATCTCCATAAAGAGGACCTGTCATCTCTTATTTCTATTACATGAGATCTCCATAAAGAGGACCTGTCATCTCTTATTTCTATTACATGAGATCTCCATAAAGAGGACCTGTCACCTCTTATTTCTATTACATGAGATCTCCATAAAGAGGACCTGTCACCTCTTATTTCTATTACATGAGATCTCCATAAAGAGGACCTGTCATCTCTTATTTCTATTACATGAGATCTCCATAAAGAGGATCTGTCATCTCTTATTTATATTACATGAGATCTCCATAAAGAGGACCTGTCATCTCTTATTTCTATTACATGAGATCTCCATAAAGAGGACCTGTCACCTCTTATTTCTATTACATGAGATCTCCATAAAGAGGACCTGTCATCTCTTATTTCTATTACATGAGATCTCCATAAAGAGGACCTGTCATCTCTTATTTCTATTACATGAGATCTCCATAAAGAGGACCTGTCATCTCTTATTTCTATTACATGAGATCTCTCCATAAAGAGGACCTGTCATCTCTTATTTCTATTACATGAGATCTCTCCATAAAGAGGACCTGTCATCTCTTATTTCTATTACATGAGATCTTACCATAAAGAGGACCTGTCATCTCTTATTTCTATTACATGAGATCTCCATAAAGAGGACCTGTCATCTCTTATTTCTATTACATGAGATCTCTCCATAAAGAGGACCTGTCATCTCTTATTTCTATTACATGAGATCTCCATAAAGAGGACCTGTCATCTCTTATTTCTATTACATGAGATCTCCATAAAGAGGACCTGTCATCTCTTATTTCTATTACATGAGATCTCCATAAAGAGGACCTGTCATCTCTTATTTCTATTACATGAGATCTCTCCATAAAGAGGACCTGTCATCTCTTATTTCTATTACATGAGATCTCCATAAAGAGGACCTGTCATCTCTTATTTCTATTACATGAGATCTCCATAAAGAAGACCTGTCATCTCTTATTTCTATTACATGAGATCTCTCCATAAAGAGGACCTGTCACCTCTTATTTCTATTACATGAGATCTCCATAAAGAGGACCTGTCACCTCTTATTTCTATTACATGAGATCTCCATAAAGAGGACCTGTCACCTCTTATTTCTATTACATGAGATCTCCATAAAGAGGACCTGTCACCTCTTATTTCTATTACATGAGATCTCCATAAAGAGGACCTGTCATCTCTTATTTCTTTTACATGAGATCTCCATAAAGAGGACCTGTCATCTCTTATTTCTATTACATGAGATCTCCATAAAGAGGACCTGTCACCTCTTATTTCTATTACATGAGATCTCCATAAAGAGGACCTGTCATCTCTTATTTCTATTACATGAGATCTCCATAAAGAGGACCTGTCATCTCTTATTACTATTACATGAGATCTCCATAAAGAGGACCTGTCATCTCTTATTTCTATTACATGAGATCTCCATAAAGAGGACCTGTCACCTCTTATTTCTATTACATGAGATCTCCATAAAGAGGACCTGTCATCTCTTATTTCTATTACATGAGATCTCCATAAAGAGGACCTGTCATCTCTTATTTCTATTACATGAGATCTCTCCATAAAGAGGAACTGTCATCCCTTATTTCTATTACATGAGATCTCTCCATAAAGAGGACCTGTCATCTCTTATTTCTATTACATGAGATCTCCATAAAGAGGAACTGTCATCCCTTATTTCTATTACATGAGATCTCCATAAAGAGGACCTGTCATCTCTTATTTCTATTACATGAGATCTCCATAAAGAGGACCTGTCATCTCTTATTTCTATTACATGAGATCTCTCCATAAAGAGGAACTGTCACCTCTTATTTCTATTACATGAGATCTCCATAAAGAGGACCTGTCATCTCTTATTTCTATTACATGAGATGTCCATAAAGAGGACCTGTCATCTCTTATTTCTATTACATGAGATCTCTCCATAAAGAGGACCTGTCATCTCTTATTTCTATTACATGAGATCTCCATAAAGAGGAACTGTCATCCCTTATTTCTATTACATGAGATCTCTCCATAAAGAGGACCTGTCATCTCTTATTTCTATTACATGAGATCTCCATAAAGAGGACCTGTCATCTCTTATTTCTATTACATGAGATCTCCATAAAGAGGAACTGTCATCCCTTATTTCTATTACATGAGATCTCTCCATAAAGAGGACCTGTCATCTCTTATTTCTATTACATGAGATCTCCATAAAGAGGACCTGTCACCTCTTATTTCTATTACATGAGATCTCCATAAAGAGGACCTGTCATCTCTTATTTCTATTACATGAGATCTCTCCATAAAGAGGACCTGTCATCTCTTATTTCTATTACATGAGATCTCCATAAAGAGGACCTGTCATCTCTTATTTCTATTACATGAGATCTCTCCATAAAGAGGACCTGCCATCTCTTATTTCTATTACATGAGATCTCCATAAAGAGGACCTGTCATCTCTTATTTCTTTTACATGAGATCTCTCCATAAAGAGGACCTGTCATCTCTTATTTCTATTACATGAGATCTCCATAAAGAGGACCTGTCATCTCTTATTTCTATTACATGAGATCACCATAAAGAGGACCTGTCATCTCTTATTTCTATTACATGAGATCTCCATAAAGAGGACCTGTCATCTCTTATTTCTATTACATGAGATCTCTCCATAAAGAGGACCTGTCATCTCTTATTTCTATTACATGAGATCTCCATAAAGAGGACCTGTCATCTCTTATTTCTATTACATGAGATCACCATAAAGAGGACCTGTCATCTCTTATTTCTATTACATGAGATCTCCATAAAGAGGAACTGTCATCCCTTATTTCTATTACATGAGATCTCTCCATAAAGAGGACCTGTCACCTCTTATTTCTATTACATGAGATCTCCATAAAGAGGACCTGTCATCTCATATTTCTATTACATGAGATCTCCATAAAGAGGACCTGTCATCTCTTATTTCTATTACATGAGATCACCATAAAGAGGACCTGTCATCTCTTATTTCTATTACATGAGATCTCCATAAAGAGGACCTGTCATCTCTTATTTCTATTACATGAGATCTCTCCATAAAGAGGACCTGTCATCTCTTATTTCTATTACATGAGATCTTACCATAAAGAGGACCTGTCATCTCTTATTTCTATTACATGAGATTTCCATAAAGAGGACCTGTCATCTCTTATTTCTATTACATGAGATCTCTCCATAAAGAGGACCTGTCATCTCTTATTTCTATTACATGAGATCTCCATAAAGGGGACCTGTCATCTCTTATTTCTATTACATGAGATCTCTCCATAAAGAGGACCTGTCACCTCTTATTTCTATTACATGAGATCTCCATAAAGAGGACCTGTCACCTCTTATTTCTATTACATGAGATCTCCATAAAGAGGACCTGTCACCTCTTATTTCTATTACATGAGATCTCCATAAAGAGGACCTGTCATCTCTTATTTCTATTACATGAGATCTCCATAAAGAGGACCTGTCATCTCTTATTTCTACTACATGAGATCTCCATAAAGAGGACCTGTCATCTCTTATTTCTATTACATGAGATCTCCATAAAGAGGACCTGTCATCTCTTATTTCTATTACATGAGATCTCCATAAAGAGGACCTGTCACCTCTTATTTCTATTACATGAGATCTCCATAAAGAGGACCTGTCACCTCTTATTTCTATTACATGAGATCTCCATAAAGAGGACCTGTCATCTCTTATTTCTATTACATGAGATCTCCATAAAGAGGATCTGTCATCTCTTATTTATATTACATGAGATCTCCATAAAGAGGACCTGTCATCTCTTATTTCTATTACATGAGATCTCCATAAAGAGGACCTGTCACCTCTTATTTCTATTACATGAGATCTCCATAAAGAGGACCTGTCATCTCTTATTTCTATTACATGAGATCTCCATAAAGAGGACCTGTCATCTCTTATTTCTATTACATGAGATCTCCATAAAGAGGACCTGTCATCTCTTATTTCTATTACATGAGATCTCTCCATAAAGAGGACCTGTCATCTCTTATTTCTATTACATGAGATCTCTCCATAAAGAGGACCTGTCATCTCTTATTTCTATTACATGAGATCTTACCATAAAGAGGACCTGTCATCTCTTATTTCTATTACATGAGATCTCCATAAAGAGGACCTGTCATCTCTTATTTCTATTACATGAGATCTCTCCATAAAGAGGACCTGTCATCTCTTATTTCTATTACATGAGATCTCCATAAAGAGGACCTGTCATCTCTTATTTCTATTACATGAGATCTCCATAAAGAGGACCTGTCATCTCTTATTTCTATTACATGAGATCTCCATAAAGAGGACCTGTCATCTCTTATTTCTATTACATGAGATCTCTCCATAAAGAGGACCTGTCATCTCTTATTTCTATTACATGAGATCTCCATAAAGAGGACCTGTCATCTCTTATTTCTATTACATGAGATCTCCATAAAGAAGACCTGTCATCTCTTATTTCTATTACATGAGATCTCTCCATAAAGAGGACCTGTCACCTCTTATTTCTATTACATGAGATCTCCATAAAGAGGACCTGTCACCTCTTATTTCTATTACATGAGATCTCCATAAAGAGGACCTGTCACCTCTTATTTCTATTACATGAGATCTCCATAAAGAGGACCTGTCACCTCTTATTTCTATTACATGAGATCTCCATAAAGAGGACCTGTCATCTCTTATTTCTACTACATGAGATCTCCATAAAGAGGACCTGTCATCTCTTATTTCTATTACATGAGATCTCCATAAAGAGGATCTGTCATCTCTTATTTCTATTACATGAGATCTCCATAAAGAGGATCTGTCACCTCTTATTTCTATTACATGAGATCTCCATAAAGAGGACCTGTCACCTCTTATTTCTATTACATGAGATCTCCATAAAGAGGACCTGTCACCTCTTATTTATATTACATGAGATCTCCATAAAGAGGACCTGTCATCTCTTATTTCTTTTACATGAGATCTCCATAAAGAGGACCTGTCATCTCTTATTTCTATTACATGAGATCTCCATAAAGAGGACCTGTCACCTCTTATTTCTATTACATGAGATCTCCATAAAGAGGACCTGTCATCTCTTATTTCTATTACATGAGATCTCCATAAAGAGGACCTGTCATCTCTTATTACTATTACATGAGATCTCCATAAAGAGGACCTGTCATCTCTTATTTCTATTACATGAGATCTCCATAAAGAGGACCTGTCACCTCTTATTTCTATTACATGAGATCTCCATAAAGAGGACCTGTCATCTCTTATTTCTATTACATGAGATCTCCATAAAGAGGACCTGTCATCTCTTATTTCTATTACATGAGATCTCTCCATAAAGAGGAACTGTCATCCCTTATTTCTATTACATGAGATCTCTCCATAAAGAGGACCTGTCATCTCTTATTTCTATTACATGAGATCTCCATAAAGAGGAACTGTCATCCCTTATTTCTATTACATGAGATCTCCATAAAGAGGACCTGTCATCTCTTATTTCTATTACATGAGATCTCCATAAAGAGGACCTGTCATCTCTTATTTCTATTACATGAGATCTCTCCATAAAGAGGAACTGTCACCTCTTATTTCTATTACATGAGATCTCCATAAAGAGGACCTGTCATCTCTTATTTCTATTACATGAGATCTCCATAAAGAGGACCTGTCATCTCTTATTTCTATTACATGAGATCTCTCCATAAAGAGGACCTGTCATCTCTTATTTCTATTACATGAGATCTCCATAAAGAGGAACTGTCATCCCTTATTTCTATTACATGAGATCTCTCCATAAAGAGGACCTGTCATCTCTTATTTCTATTACATGAGATCTCCATAAAGAGGACCTGTCATCTCTTATTTCTATTACATGAGATCTCCATAAAGAGGAACTGTCATCCCTTATTTCTATTACATGAGATCTCTCCATAAAGAGGACCTGTCATCTCTTATTTCTATTACATGAGATCTCCATAAAGAGGACCTGTCACCTCTTATTTCTATTACATGAGATCTCCATAAAGAGGACCTGTCATCTCTTATTTCTATTACATGAGATCTCTCCATAAAGAGGACCTGTCATCTCTTATTTCTATTACATGAGATCTCCATAAAGAGGACCTGTCATCTCTTATTTCTATTACATGAGATCTCTCCATAAAGAGGACCTGCCATCTCTTATTTCTATTACATGAGATCTCCATAAAGAGGACCTGTCATCTCTTATTTCTTTTACATGAGATCTCTCCATAAAGAGGACCTGTCATCTCTTATTTCTATTACATGAGATCTCCATAAAGAGGACCTGTCATCTCTTATTTCTATTACATGAGATCACCATAAAGAGGACCTGTCATCTCTTATTTCTATTACATGAGATCTCCATAAAGAGGACCTGTCATCTCTTATTTCTATTACATGAGATCTCTCCATAAAGAGGACCTGTCATCTCTTATTTCTATTACATGAGATCTCCATAAAGAGGACCTGTCATCTCTTATTTCTATTACATGAGATCACCATAAAGAGGACCTGTCATCTCTTATTTCTATTACATGAGATCTCCATAAAGAGGAACTGTCATCCCTTATTTCTATTACATGAGATCTCTCCATAAAGAGGACCTGTCACCTCTTATTTCTATTACATGAGATCTCCATAAAGAGGACCTGTCATCTCTTATTTCTATTACATGAGATCTCCATAAAGAGGACCTGTCATCTCTTATTTCTATTACATGAGATCACCATAAAGAGGACCTGTCATCTCTTATTTCTATTACATGAGATCTCCATAAAGAGGACCTGTCATCTCTTATTTCTATTACATGAGATCTCTCCATAAAGAGGACCTGTCATCTCTTATTTCTATTACATGAGATCTTACCATAAAGAGGACCTGTCATCTCTTATTTCTATTACATGAGATTTCCATAAAGAGGACCTGTCATCTCTTATTTCTATTACATGAGATCTCTCCATAAAGAGGACCTGTCATCTCTTATTTCTATTACATGAGATCTCCATAAAGGGGACCTGTCATCTCTTATTTCTATTACATGAGATCTCCATAAAGAAGACCTGTCATCTCTTATTTCTATTACATGAGATCTCTCCATAAAGAGGACCTGTCACCTCTTATTTCTATTACATGAGATCTCCATAAAGAGGACCTGTCATCTCTTATTTCTATTACATGAGATCTCCATAAAGAGTACCTGTCACCTCTTATTTCTATTACATGAAATCTCTCCATAAAGAGGACCTGTCACCTCTTATTTCTATTACATGAGATCTCCATAAAGAGGACCTGTCACCTCTTATTTCTTTTACATGAGATCTCCATAAAGAGGACCTGTCATCTCTTATTTCTATTACATGAGATCTCTCCATAAAGAGGACCTGTCATCTCTTATTTCTATTACATGAGATCTCCATAAAGAGGACCTGTCATCTCTTATTTCTATTACATGAGATCTCTATAAAGAGGACCTGTCATCTCTTATTTCTATTACATGAGATCTCCATAAAGAGGACCTGTCATCTCTTATTTCTATTACATGAGATCTCCATAAAGAGGACCTGTCATCTCTTATTTATATTACATGAGATCTCCATAAAGAGTACCTGTCACCTCTTATTTCTATTACATGAGATCTCCATAAAGAGGATCTGTCATCTCTTATTTCTATTACATGAGATCTCCATAAAGAGGACCTGTCATCTCTTATTTCTATTACATGAGATCTCCATAAAGAGGACCTGTCATCCCTTATTTCTATTACATGAGATCTCTCCATAAAGAGGACCTGTCATCTCTTATTTCTATTACATGAGATCTCCATAAAGAGGACCTGTCATCTCTTATTTCTATTACATGAGATCTCTCCATAAAGAGGACCTGTCATCTCTTATTTCTATTACATGAGATCTCCATAAAGAGGACCTGTCATCTCTTATTTCTATTACATGAGATCTCTATAAAGAGGACCTGTCATCTCTTATTTCTATTACATGAGATCTCCATAAAGAGGACCTGTCATCTCTTATTTCTATTACATGAGATCTCCATAAAGAGGACCTGTCATCCCTTATTTCTATTACATGAGATCTCTCCATAAAGAGGACCTGTCATCTCTTATTTCTATTACATGAGATCTCCATAAAGAGGACCTGTCATCTCTTATTTCTATTACATGAGATCTCTCCATAAAGAGGACCTGTCATCTCTTATTTCTATTACATGAGATCTCTCCATAAAGAGGACCTGTCATCTCTTATTTCTATTACATGAGATCTCCATAAAGAGGACCTGTCATCTCTTATTTCTATTATATGAGATCACCATAAAGAGGACCTGTCATCTCTTATTTCTATTACATGAGATCTCCATAAAGAGGACCTGTCATCTCTTATTTCTATTACATAAAGAGGACCTGTCACCTCTTATTTCTATTACATGAGATCTCCATAAAGAGGACCTGTCATCTCTTATTTCTATTACATGAGATCTCTCCATAAAGAGGACCTGTCACCTCTTATTTCTATTACATGAGATCTCCATAAAGAGGACCTGTCATCTCTTATTTCTATTACATGAGATCTCCATAAAGAGGACCTGTCATCTCTTATTTCTATTACATGAGATCTCCATAAAGAGGACCTGTCATCTCTTATTTCTATTACATGAGATCTCCATAAAGAGTACCTGTCATCTCTTATTTCTATTACATGAGATCTCCATAAAGAGGACCTGTCATCTCTTATTTCTTTTACATGAGATCTCCATAAAGAGGACCTGTCATCTCTTATTTCTATTACATGAGATCTCAATAAAGAGGACCTGTCATCTCTTGTTTCTATTACATGAGATCTCTATAAAGAGGACCTGTCATCTCTTATTTCTATTACATGAGATCTCCATAAAGTGGACCTGTCACCTCTTATTTCTATTACATGAGATCTCCATAAAGAGGACCTGTCACCTCTTATTTCTATTACATAAGATCTCCATAAAGAAGACCTGTCATCTCTTATTTCTATTACATGAGATCTCCATAAAGAGGACCTGTCACCTCTTATTTCTATTACATGAGATCTCCATAAAGAGGACCTGTCATCTCTTATTTCTATTACATGAGATCTCTCCATAAAGAGGACCTGTCATCTCTTATTTCTATTACATGAGATCTCCATAAAGAGGACCTGTCATCTCTTATTTCTATTACATGAGATCTCTCCATAAAGAGGACCTGTCATCTCTTATTTCTATTACATGAGATCTTACCATAAAGAGGACCTGTCATCTCTTATTTCTATTACATGAGATTTCCATAAAGAGGACCTGTCATCTCTTATTTCTATTACATGAGATCTCTCCATAAAGAGGACCTGTCATCTCTTATTTCTATTACATGAGATCTCCATAAAGGGGACCTGTCATCTCTTATTTCTATTACATGAGATCTCCATAAAGAAGACCTGTCATCTCTTATTTCTATTACATGAGATCTCTCCATAAAGAGGACCTGTCATCTCTTATTTCTATTACATGAGATCTCTCCATAAAGAGGACCTGTCACCTCTTATTTCTATTACATGAGATCTCCATAAAGAGGATCTGTCATCTCTTATTTCTATTACATGAGATCTCCATAAAGAGGACCTGTCACCTCTTATTTCTATTACATGAGATCTCCATAAAGAAGACCTGTCACCTCTTATTTCTATTACATGAGATCTCCATAAAGAGGACCTGTCATCTCTTATTTCTATTACATGAGATCTCCATAAAGAGGATCTGTCATCTCTTATTTATATTACATGAGATCTCCATAAAGAGGACCTGTCATCTCTTATTTCTATTACATGAGATCTCCATAAAGAGGACCTGTCACCTCTTACTTCTATTACATGAGATCTCCATAAAGAAGACCTGTCACCTCTTATTTCTATTACATGAGATCTCCATAAAGAGGACCTGTCATCTCTTATTTCTATTACATGAGATCTCCATAAAGAGGATCTGTCATCTCTTATTTATATTACATGAGATCTCCATAAAGAGGACCTGTCACCTCTTATTTCTATTACATGAGATCTCCATAAAGAGGACCTGTCATCTCTTATTTCTATTACATGAGATCTCCATAAAGAGTACCTGTCACCTCTTATTTCTATTACATGAAATCTCTCCATAAAGAGGACCTGTCACCTCTTATTTCTATTACATGAGATCTCCATAAAGAGGACCTGTCACCTCTTATTTCTATTACATGAGATCTCCATAAAGAGGACCTGTCATCTCTTATTTCTTTTACATGAGATCTCCATAAAGAGGACCTGTCATCTCTTATTTCTATTACATGAGATCTCTCCATAAAGAGGACCTGTCATCTCTTATTTCTATTACATGAGATCTCCATAAAGAGGACCTGTCATCTCTTATTTCTATTACATGAGATCTCTATAAAGAGGACCTGTCATCTCTTATTTCTATTACATGAGATCTCCATAAAGAGGACCTGTCATCTCTTATTTCTATTACATGAGATCTCCATAAAGAGGACCTGTCATCTCTTATTTCTATTACATGAGATCCCCATAAAGAGGGCCTGTCATCTCTTATTTCTATTACATGAGATCTCCATAAAGAGGACCTGTCATCTCTTATTTCTATTACATGAGATCTCCATAAAGAGGACCTGTCATCTCTTATTTCTATTACATGAGATCCCCATAAAGAGGGCCTGTCATCTCTTATTTCTATTACATGAGATCTCCATAAAGAGGACCTGTCATCTCTTATTACTATTACATGAGATCTCCATAAAGAGGACCTGTCATCTCTTATTTCTATTACATGAGATCTCAATAAAGAGGACCTGTCATCTCTTATTACTATTACATGAGATCTTCATAAAGAGGACCTGTCATCTCTTATTTCTATTACATGAGATTTCCATAAAGAGGACCTGTCATCTCTTATTTCTATTACATGAGATCTCCATAAAGAGGACCTGTCATCTCTTATTTCTATTACATGAGATCACCATAAAGAGGACCTGTCATCTCTTATTTCTATTACATGAGATCTCCATAAAGAGGACCTGTCATCTCTTATTTCTATTACATAAAGAGGACCTGTCACCTCTTATTTCTATTACATGAGATCTCCATAAAGAGGACATGTCATCTCTTATTTCTATTACATGAGATCTCTCCATAAAGAGGACCTGTCATCTCTTATTTCTATTACATGAGATCTCCATAAAGAGGACCTGTCATCTCTTATTTCTATTACATGAGATCTCCATAAAGAGGACCTGTCATCTCTTATTTCTATTACATGAGATCTCCATAAAGAGTACCTGTCATCTCTTATTTCTATTACATGAGATCTCCATAAAGAGGACCTGTCATCTCTTATTTCTTTTACATGAGATCTCCATAAAGAGGACCTGTCATCTCTTATTTCTATTACATGAGATCTCCATAAAGAGGACCTGTCATCTCTTGTTTCTATTACATGAGATCTCTATAAAGAGGACCTGTCATCTCTTATTTCTATTACATGAGATCTCCATAAAGTGGACCTGTCACCTCTTATTTCTATTACATGAGATCTCCATAAAGAGGACCTGTCACCTCTTATTTCTATTACATAAGATCTCCATAAAGAAGACCTGTCATCTCTTATTTCTATTACATGAGATCTCCATAAAGAGGACCTGTCACCTCTTATTTCTATTACATGAGATCTCCATAAAGAGGACCTGTCATCTCTTATTTCTATTACATGAGATCTCTCCATAAAGAGGACCTGTCATCTCTTATTTCTATTACATGAGATCTCCATAAAGAGGACCTGTCACCTCTTATTTCTATTACATGAGATCTCCATAAAGAGGATCTGTCATCTCTTATTTCTATTACATGAGATCTCCATAAAGAGTACCTGTCACCTCTTATTTCTATTACATGAGATCTCCAAAAAGAGGATCTGTCATCTCTTATTTCTATTACATGAGATCTCCATAAAGAGGACCTGTCACCTCTTATTTCTATTACATGAGATCTCTCCATAAAGAGGACCTGTCATGTCTTATTTCTATTACATGAGATCTCCATAAAGAGTACCTGTCACCTCTTATTTCTATTACATGAGATCTCCATAAAGAGGATCTGTCATCTCTTATTTCTATTACATGAGATCTCCATAAAGAGTACCTGTCACCTCTTATTTCTATTACATGAGATCTCCAAAAAGAGGATCTGTCATCTCTTATTTCTATTACATGAGATCTCCATAAAGAGGACCTGTCACCTCTTATTTCTATTACATGAGATCTCCATAAAGAAGACCTGTCATCTCGTATTTCTATTACATGAGATCTCCATAAAGAGGACCTGTCATCTCTTATTTCTATTACATGAGATCTCTCCATAAAGAGGACCTGTCATCTCTTATTTCTATTACATGAGATCTCTCCATAAAGAGGACCTGTCATCTCTTATTTCTATTACATGAGATCTCCATAAAGAGGACCTGTCATCTCTTATTTCTATTACATGAGATCTCTATAAAGAGGACCTGTCATCTCTTATTTCTATTACATGAGATCTCTATAAAGAGGACCTGTCATCTCTTATTTCTATTACATGAGATCTCCATAAAGAGGACCTGTCATCTCTTATTTCTATTACATGAGATCTCTCCATAAAGAGGACCTGTCATCCCTTATTTCTATTACATGAGATCTCCATAAAGAGGACCTGTCCTCTCTTATTTCTATTACATGAGATCTCTATAAAGAGAACCTGTCATCTCTTATTTCTATTACATGAGATGTCTCCATAAAGCGTGTGCAATTTTAAAGCGTGACATGTTAGGTATCTATTTACACAACATAACATCATATTTTATATTTAACAAAAAAAAATGGGTTATATATTGTGTTTTTTTGCATTAAAAGTCATTGAAGTGTAGTTAAAAAACAAATGGCACTTGAAAAACCACTGCACAAATATCATGTGACATAAAAAAATTGCAACAACCACCATTTTATTCTCTAATTTTTATTCTCTGCCAAAAAGAATAAATAAAAATATATATATATAATATATAATGTTTGGGGGTTCTAAGGAATTTTTTAGCAAAAAATACAGGTTTTTAGTTGTAAATTAAAAGTGTCAGGAAAGGCCCGGGTCTTCAAGTGGTTAAAAGTGCTTTTATATATTTTTTTTAACTGGGATTTTTTTAATTATTATTATTTTTTTTAATTAAGATGATTACCTTTATGTACAGATTTTAAAAACTTTAAAGGACTATATATTCCAATTAACAGTGCAGCTGTTTTTTTTTTGGTTTCTGTAATATCCGGATCCCCAGAAGATTAAAACTAGTAATAATTTTGAAACTTTTCCGCAGCCCCTTGATTCTTCGTCGTAGAAAATGATGCACTGGCGGGGGAGTCGATGAGATGCAGATAGTCAGATAATTACCACTCGGCCGTTCTGCGGTACTTCTATCCAGTGTGAAATTATCATTTCACCAGCGACAGACTCCTCCAATTCCCCCGGTCCCCGGACTCTTTTGCTTTAACTGTTTTTTTAATTTGAAAGAATTCAGCATTTACTTTGAAATCGAATCCTGGGCTCAGTTCAAAAGATACACCCCAGTTAGAATTCCTGAGATTAAAGAAAAAAAATTCAAACAAAAATGAAAGCCATAAATTACTGAATTATTGGTGTTCAGATTAAATGGATTATTCACCCTCGGATGAATTTAAACCTCCCAACATCACAAATATTTATTTTTTTGAAATGTTCAAATATTTCTGAATGAGGATAAAGAGGAAGCTCAAATTACTTGATTGTTTTTAGTGCCTTTATGGATTCTACATCCAAGTACTTTTCGGCACAAAATAAAACCATAAATTATAAATTAAAAAACAAGAATCATAAATAAAAAAAATGAAATCATAAATCATGAATAAGAAACAAAACAAAACCCATAACTCATAAATACAAAAATAAAATAATAAATCATAAATAAAAAAAATCATAAATGAAAAAAATAAAACCATACATCATAAAAAAAATATACATTAAAAAATAAAATGATAAATCAATGAATTTCATTAGAATTTTTTTTTCTATCCAAATTTAATTAATCACATGCCCCCCCCCCCCCCAAAAAAAAATAATAATGATAATAAGGAAGGATGTGCCATTTTTCCGTGTAAGTTGATATTAGCAGGAAAAAAATCTGGATATTACATGCAGATCAATAATTCAAGATTAATGCAATTTTTGTTTATTGGAACAAACAGCAGTTTCATTAGTTACCACTGTTATATGTTAACACCCTTAAATCATGCTGGGCCATTTTTTTTCTTGGGGTGGGGGTCAACCTTGGGCATCTAGAGGTGAATTTTGGGTGTGTCAAAATTGGTGGGAGGGACTTAACGCATGAACCCACTTGCTCTGTACTTGGTAACATATGGCATATTCCTTGTATTTAAAAAATATTCTTTAATTACTGTGCCACAAACAAGAGTTCAACAGGGGTCAGGAGTGAAAGATGCACACAGGTCCGGAGACAGAGTTCAACCAAAAAAAACCTCTCTCCCCAAACCTAAATCCCCCCCCATTACCGATCTCTCCCTTCCTACTAGCAAAGATCCCCTCCCCTAAGTACAGATCTCCCCCTTCCCTCAAGTAAACATCAGCTCCCCAGTACAAATCCCCCTCAATACAGATCTCCCCCTTCCTACTAGCAAAGATCCCCTCCCCTGAGTACAGATCTCCCCCTTCCCTCAAGTAAACATCAGCTCCCCCCAGTACAAATACCCCCAGTACAGATCTCCCCCTTCCTACTAGAAAATATCCCCTCCCCTGAGTACAGATCTCCCCCTTCCTACTAGCAAAGATCCCCTCCCCTGAGTACAGATCTCCCCCTTCCCCCAGGTAAACATCAGCTCCCCCAGTACAAATCCCCCTCAATACAGATCTCCCCCTTCCTACTAGCAAAGATCCCCTCCCCTGAGTACAGATCTCCCCCTTCCCTCAAGTAAACATCAGCTCCCCCCAGTACAAATACCCCCAGTACAGATCTCCCCCTTCCTACTAGAAAAGATCCCCTCCCCTGAGTACAGATCTCCCCCTTCCTACTAGCAAAGATCCCCTCCCCTGAGTACAGATCTCCCCCTTCCCCCAGGTAAACATCAGCTCCCCCAGTACAAATCCCCCCCAGTACAGATCTCCCCCTTCCTACTAGCAAAGATCCCCTCCCCTGAGTACAGATCTCCCCCTTCCTACTAGCAAAGATCCCCTCCCCTGAGTACAGATCTCCCCCTTCCTACTAGCAAAGATCCCCTCCCCTGAGTACAGATCTCCCCCTTCCCACTAGCAAATATCCCCTCCCCTAAATACAGATCTCACCTTCCCACAAGTACACATCCATTCCCCCAGTACAAATTCTCTCCAATTCAGATCTCCCCCTTCCCACTAGCAAATAACCCCTCCCCTGAGTACAGATCTCCCCCTTCCCACTAGCAAATATCCCCTCCCCTGAGTACAGATCTCCCCCTTCACACTAGCAAATAACCCCTCCCCTGAGTACAGATCTCCCCCATCCCACTAGCAAATATCCCCTCCCCTGAGTACAGATCCTCCCCTTCCCACTAGCAAAAATCCCCTCTCCAGAGTACAGATCTCCCCCTTCCCACTAGCAAATACTTTCCCCTCCCCTAAATACAGATCTCACCTTCCCACAAGTACACATCCATTCCCCCAGTACAAATTCTCTCCAATGCAGATCTCCCCCTTGCCACTAGTAAAAATCCCCTCCCTTGAGTACAGATCTCACCTTCCCACTAGCAAAGATCCCCTCCCCCGAGTAAACATCTGCTCCCCCAGTACAGAGCTCCTCCAGTAAAGCTTTTCCCATCCCAGTACAGTTCTCTTCTCTCCATAAGACCAACTCATTAGACCAGACAGTTCAAAGTGAGCTCAGTGGGTGGAAGTCCTCCCTCGGTTGTGTCATGTGACTAGAGTAGGACATAAGGACAGATTCCCTCTATTCTAACTGCCACTACCTGTCCTGACAAGCGTTGTGGTGTTGCGAATGCTGGGGGGAGTTTGATCCCCCATATCCCCCCCTCATCTACGCCCCTGGTATCATAAACAATGACATGTTTTATATTTGTTTTCACCTTTTATTATTTTGTTGCATCCAATTGCTGATGATGTTCTGTGGCTGTTTTGCAGCCACTTCCTGTCTAAATTCACTACAGGTAGGTTCCGTGATGGTGATAACAATGGACCATGTATGTGAAATGTGCGTCAACAGAGCTGCTTATAGTCTCCACTTAAGCTTTTGTCTACCAGGGCATTTTTTATATTATTGACACATTTTTGCTAGAAATTACTTTAAACTCCCAAACAATGATATATTTTTGAATGCAGAGACCCTGGAGAATAAAATGGTGGTAGCTGTAATTTTCATATCATTCAATATTTGCTCATATCATCAGCTATTTAACTCATATTACCAAGAAAAAATGCACTAATAGGAATTTTTAAGCAAAGAAACACAATAATTCACCCAATTTTTGGTAAAATATAAAATACGCTCGAGTAAATAGATACCAAACATTTCAAGCTCAAAAACGAAACACGTACATGAACGTGTAAAAAAAAATATGGTACCCAAAATTGTCCATAAGCGATGCTTTAAAAGCCAGTTAAGAGTTAACCATGAATTGTCTCCCCTGCCCTCCACTGCCGCTAGTCAAATACAGGTTGTGTTTGATTAGCTGCATCAATGGCTGCAGTAGCCAGGGAATGACAGCTGTGTCTCCAAAAGTGACGTAATACACATTGCTTCTGGGTTCATTATTTTCATGGGGGGATTGGGGAACAGATGCTCGCCCATCACCTCCTGCTCTCAGTGTGGGAGATGATTACCATGGTCCCGGGCTCACTGGAGGAACAGGAGAGCCCGGGAACCACCGCAGGAGCCACTGGTTGGATGGGTGTGGGTACACCTTTAGAGCCCCATAAATGTGATTGGGCTGCTCTACATACAGTCAGAGGAATAGGAGAGCCTGGAAACCACAACAAGTACCACTGATGGGGTAGAGGCACACCTTCAGATCCCCAAAAGTCGTTGGATGGCTCTAGATCCAGGAAAAGGAACAGGAACCCCCTTAGGTGCCACTGGTGTAGTGGGGGGCACACCTTCAGATCCCCATAAATGTGATTGGGTGGCTCTAGATCCATCTGAAGGAACAGGAAAGCCCTGGAACAACCGCAGATGCCACAGTGGGGTGTGGGCACACCTTTAGAGCACCATAAATGTGATTGGGCAGCTCTAGATTCACCTGGTGGAATGGGAGAGCCTGGGAACCACCGCAGGTGCCACTGGTGGGGTGGGGGCACAGCTTTAGAGCCACATAAATGTAATTGGGCAGCTCTAGATTCACCTGGTGGAATGGGAGAGCCTGGGAACCACCGCAGGTGCCACTGGTGGGGTGGGGGCACACCTGTAGAGCCCCATAAATGTGATTGGGCAGCTCTAGATTCACCTGGTGGAATAGGAGAGCCTGCAAACTGCCACAGGTGTCACTGGTGGGGAGGAAGCACACCTTCAGAGCCCCATAAAAGTGATTGGGCAGTTCTAGACCCACCCAGAGGAACAGGGTGGCCTGGAAACCACCACAAGTGCCACTGGTGGGATATAGAACCACCCTTTCACTTTTACGGGGCTCTGAAGGTGGGGGCCCACCTTCAGAGCCCCGTAAAAGTGAAAGGGTGGTTCTAGATCCCCCCCGGGGGAATGGGAGAGCCTGAGAAACACCACAGGTACCACTGGTGGGATATAGAACCACCCTTTCACTTTTACGGGGCTCTGAAGGTGGGGGCCCACCTTCAGACCCCCGTAAAAGTGAAAGGGTGGTTCTAGATCCCCCCGGGGGAATGGGAGAGCCTGAGAAACACCACAGGTACCACTGGTGGGATGGGGGCTCACCTTCAGAGCCCCATAAAAGTGATTGGGTGAGTCTAGATCCACCCGAAGGATTGGGAGAGGCTGGAAACCACCGTAGGTGCAACTGGTGGGGTGGGGGCACACCTTCAGAGCCCCATAAAAGTGATTGGGTAGCTCTAGAGCCACCTGTATCAATTTTATCTGAAAGCGCTTGACAGCTCTAAAAATCAATAGCAGAAGCAGCCATGAGCTTTTTCACTGCTCTGCTTATATATATGAATGTTGGTAGACAAGGGGTTAAAGAGTGGGTTACAATGCAGGAGAGCAATTGGCAGACAAGGACAAAGCGTTGTCACCTTATAACAGGAAGTGCCTGAACAAGGACCTTTATAGCAGGATAATCAGGGATTAGGTTGATTAGAGCTTAATGGCCCATTGATACTTCTTCCCTATGGTGGCCACGTTATGGTGCTATGGTGGCCACGTACCATGTTACTGGTGGTAACATCCATATGTGTTGCCGCATCATTTTTGAGTTCCTTAAGGGTTCTAGACCAGGGGTCTCCAAACATTCTAAACAAAGGGCAGTTTACTGTTATTCTTTTCGAGGGGCGGAGTATGGCCAGTGGGGGTAAACAATGCCCCACTTTTAGTATTAGGGGAAGAAATAGTGCCCCATTGGTGTCAGTGGGAGGAATAGTGCCCCACCCATCATTGGAGCACAGGTGTGTCAGGAGGAGGCTGTCTCTCTGGAGCTGCTGCAGATCCGTGTGAGAGGGGACTGGTGAGGAAATCTATCCCAGCTCTCCTGGCCCCTTTCTGGGGAAGCCATGGAGGCCAGCAGGGCCTCTCCTGCTGGAAGCTCACAGCCATCTCCTGGGCCATCAGGTAACATACCTGCCCCTATACAACCCATGGTTGGTGATCTCTCTGCCCCTGGTGAAGATGAAGGTTCCGGGGCCATCCGGGAGCGAGTGGTGGCCGGGATTAAGGTCCTGAATAGCGAAAGAGACAAGCTGTACAAGCTCAGAGCGGAGCTGAAGCGCCTGAGAAGGCAACGTGAGGGCTTACATAGCCAGAAACGTGGATCCATGGATCCGGAGATCCAACTGGCCAAGGTTCGGGTGGAACACCAGGAGACCATTGTGGCCATGATGGAAGGCAGAGATGGGCCATTTAAAGAAAAGTTTTGTAATGATAAAAGATTTGCGAGGATGACAAAGATGGAGGTGGAGGAGGAGACCCCCAGTTCTGACCCCCTGCCCCCTCAGGGAGAGGTAAGCAGCCCCATGCCTTCCCAGGACTCAGGAGGCATGCTCAGGGCCATCCAGGTAATGGAGTCTCCTATGCGGGGGGATCAGCTGGCATTTAATAATGAGGACATTACAGACAATGTGCCTGACAAGGTAAAGCCTGTCAAGTCCCATATTGTGGATAAAACAATTTTTGTGTCATTCAACACTGTGACTGATACAGACAATGTGCCCAGTGAGAGTCAGGCTGCTAGTCCTATGTGTAGTAATGCTGTGCCTGCTGATGCTGCAGTACAGCAAAGTTTGCTTTTAAAAAATGACATTCCTGCAGATGCACTACAAGATTCAGCAGAGCCTATTAACCCCCCTTTGGCTGAAGCTGTTTGCCCCACAGCTGCTGAGGACTCTACAGCACAGCTTCAGGAGACAGCTGATATTGCAGCAGAAACTGTGATTATTCCTGATGGGAATGTGAAGTTTTGTGTGACTGATAAAAATCATCCCAGTACCAGTGTGATGAACAATGGTCCCAGTTCAAGTGTGGACAGTCCTACCAACTCCGTTCAAGCAGTGAATAATAATAGTAATGTACAGACTGCTATGACTTCAGTGTGGGGCCTTGGCCCTGAAAAACTTACCTTTGCTCAGGTGGTACGCTCTGCTCCTGGTAGCTCTGCCCCCAAGCGGGGTTTTCCCCTACAGGCTACCACTTTGAGCACCCCAGGATCTGGTCTTGGGTCTCTGGCTTCTGCTGGGGGTCCCAGACGTAATGTTGTTATTCTGAAATGGGAAGGTGGTGCGATCCCTCCAGCACGGCGTGCAGTGGTGGATTTGATTTTAGAGATGGGTTTTGGGGCAAATGATCTGTATGCCTTTATACATGTTGCTGGGACACGGGATTATACAGTTAGCTTCACCAGGCCAGAGGGTCTTGACCTGTTCTGGGAGAGATATGAGGCTCGTTGCAGGTCAAGACCTGAATGGGAAGGTCTGGCCCCAGTTGCAGTTTCTCAGAGGTCTACAGTAAAAAAAATCACAATTATCCTCACTAATGAGAGTGTCCCTGCCCGGGATCTAGAGGTTTGGTTAAGGAACTATGGGGAGGTTTTGACCAAGCCCAATAAAATCCTTGATGAGCGTAACATCTGGACTGGGGGTTGGTCGGTTACAGTCAGGTTGGCCAGGGATGGGAATGTTGTCCGTCACCTGCCCTCCTCAGCTTTTATAGGGAGGGATAGGATGACTGTTTTTTACCCTGGTCAGCCGAAGCTGTGTCACCGCTGTGGAGAAAAGGGGCATTTGAGTTCCTCCTGTTCAGCCTTGATATGTTCAGTGTGTCGGGGTCAGGGTCATATGGCTAAGGACTGCACCGAAATGATCAGGTGCAACCTGTGCCTGCGCCTTGGCCACCCCTACAGCAGATGTCCTGAAGCCTGGCACAATATGGAGAAGGAGGTAATAGATGACATGTCAAGGCTGGACAGGATGGAGGGTGATGCCCCTGGTGTACCATCCTCCTCTGCGGTGACTGACTCCCCTGGTCCTGCTCAGGATCCCTCTCCAGTTCCTGTGGCCACCCCTCATGTGTCTGTAAGTATTCCTTCTGTATCTGTCTCCCCCCAGCCTACTGTATCCCCTCCTCTTGTGTCAGAACCTTCCAAGTCTGTGCCCCCTGAGTCAGTTACCCCCCAGGAGTCTACCCCTCCTAAGTCTGATTCAAAGGGAGCACCCCCCCCACCAGCAGTGGTAGTGGGTACTAAAAAGGTTGCTTCTTCCTCTGTAAAGAAGTCTTCTGTAAAGACTTCACAGAAAAAAGTAAGAGATGAGGGCATCTCTGAAGCTGACCTGCAGTACCTGGAGGAGAGAAGGAAGGTTGGGAAGCGGAAGAAGCAGGTGGTGAGGACAGAACAGGCTCCAGTGCCTGTCTCCAACCGGTATAGGTCCTCTAATTGGGATATCTCTTCATCTGGAGCTTCTTCGGAGCGAAGTTCTGATTCCGAAATGGAGTTTGAGGCGGCCTCAAGAAAGAGAGAGGCTTCTGGTGATGAGCAGCAGAGGGGAGCTAAGAAGCAAACCACCCAATAACCCAAATGGCGGTTCCCCCTCCGTTAAAAGTGGTGACAATAAATGTCGCCAGCATTAAGTCAGTAAGAGCTCGTTCTATGGCCTTCTTTTTGTTCAGCCAATTAGATGCTGAAATTTTATTTTTGCAAGAGACTAGGCTCACCTCCTTGGCAGATATTCATATGGCCAAGAGAGAGTGGAGGTATGGTCCATCTTACTGGTCTCTTGCGGCCGAGCCTTACGGCGGTGTGGCGGTGTTGTTTAAAACCGGCATGGTAACTGTCCGGCGGGTTATTGAGGTGGAGATTGGGAGATGTATGGTCTTAGACGTCCTTGTGGGAGGGCAGGACCTGCGCCTAATTAATGTTTATGGACCGCACACAAAGTGGGACAGGAAATGCCTTTTTACAAGGATCAAGCCATTTCTTTTTACATCCCGGCAAGTGGTCTTTGGAGGTGACTTTAATACAGTAACTAGGCCCAAGGACAGGAAGGACTTCAAGGACAGGCTGGGATATGATAGCGTTTTTTTAAATAGTATGGTTAGGGATGCTGGTCTTGTGGATGTGCACATTAAGCACCTCCCGGATGACACTGGGTTCACCTTTCATCGAGGTAATAGTCAGAGTAGAATAGATAGGTTTTTTTTGAAGGAGACCTCTGCTTTCTCACCCCCAGTGGTGCAGGCAGTAGAGTTCTCTGATCACTGTATGCTATCTGTGGTCCTGAATGCTTCAGACGCCCCTCAGAGGGGTAAGGGCATCTGGAGATTGAATTCGACTCTACTCAAGGAAGAACATGTTAGACAATCCTTTGAGGAATTCTTTCAGGCACAGGTGACCATCCTGGACTTTTGTAGCAGCAAGGCTGAGTGGTGGGAGCTGACCAAAAAGAGGATCGCTGGATTCTTCAGGGGCCTAGCCAATAGAAAGCAGTTTAATAAATACATGACCTACCAACGTTTACGGAGGAAGCTGGATATTCTTGTCTCGAGAGGAGGAGATCCTGGGGCAATCTCCGAAGTGAAACTCCTTCTCAGGAATTGTCAATATGACCGGCATGCCTCTTTGGTTCTGGAGAGGGACTATGGGAAGTACCACTCGCCTGACCCTTACCAGAACTGCAAACAAGGTGTAGCTGTTAAAACGGTCGTTGGCCTTAAGGACAGTACAGGTTCCTTGACAAAGTCCAGGTCAGGGATTCTGGAGGTCGTGAGGTCCTTTTATGCTGACCTTCTTGGGAGGAAAGAGCTTGACCGTGACAAGATGGAAAGCTTTTTGGACTCTACTCCAGGTCTAAATGATGAAGATGTCCCATTGATGAATTTGACAGAGGAGATCACAGTTGAAGAGGTGATAAGGGCAATTGAACAGCTTGCCATCAAAAAGTCACCTGGACCGGATGGCTTGACGGCTGAGTTTTACAAAGCTTTTAAGTCTATTCTGGCCCCACATTTGGTAGAGGTTTTTAACAGTTGCCTTGCTGAGGGGGTACTTCCCTCTTCCATGAGGCACTCAGCTGTGATTCTTCTTTCAAAGGGTAAAGATCCTTCGATGATTGAGAATTGGCGCCCCATCAGCCTTCTTAATGTCGATAGAAAGATACTGGCAAAGATCATTTTCTGGCGCCTATCGTCAGTAGCAGAGTCTTTGCTTTCTCGCCATCAGCACTGTTCGGTCCAGGGTAGGTGCACCTTCACAGCAGTTTTAGCTGTCCGGGAGGCCTTGGAGCGGTGCAGGGCTGCAGGCTGGGGAAAGTATTTGCTGACATTGGATCAGGCAAAGGCTTTTGATCGTGTTAACCATGAGTACCTGTGGTTGCTCCTTAGTAAGTACGGTCTGCCGGGTGGTTTTGTCGATTGGTTAAAAGTCTTGTATGAGGGGGCAGAGAGCTTTCCTCTTGTTAATGGTTGGGTTGGGCAGTCCTTTGAGGTTGGCTCCGGGGTGCGCCAGGGTTGTCCCCTGAGTCCCCTGCTCTATGTGTTTGCAATCGACCCCTTCATCAGGAGGCTAGAGAGCGGCATGTTGTGTGGGGTGCCA
The DNA here is from genome assembly GCA_037952835.1 of Lithobates septentrionalis. Taxonomy (NCBI): domain Eukaryota; kingdom Metazoa; phylum Chordata; class Amphibia; order Anura; family Ranidae; genus Lithobates; species Lithobates septentrionalis. Next base: position 85,868 of record JBBDGP010003010.1, read on the forward strand.
GTGGGGCTTCCGGGTGAGCCGCCTTTGAGGGTTGTTGCCTATGCGGACGATGTGTCGGTGATTGTCACTGGGGCGGATGAAGCAGAGGAGGTGGTCTCTCTGACATCACGGTATTCTGAAGCATCAGGCTCCAAGATCAATCAGGAAAAGAGTGAAGTTTTCTGGATGGGAAAGGAAGGTGAGGGGTTTGATCTCCCGGACACCTTTCCAGTGCCCCAGGAAAGAATTAAGATTTTAGGCATTGAATTTGGACCTGGCGATTATGGCCTCAAAAACTGGGAAGGCAGACTGGAAATTGCCAATACTAAGGTGGTCAGCTGGAAGAGATGGAAGTTATCTATGAGGGAAAGGGTTGATCTGATTAAGACTTACCTGATTCTGATCTTCTTGTATGTCAGCTTTGTCTGCATCTTGCCAGTGTCTCTCTATGCTAGGGTCAGTAGTGTGTTCTTCCAGATGTTGTGGGGGAACAGACTGAACCCCATCAAGAGGAATGTCACCTATCTATCCAGGAGGGAGGGTGGCTTAGGTATGGTCAACCCAGTTCTTTTCTTTTCACTGCTTTTTCTCAAGTTTAATATTGGTAATATGCTTGCAGTGGAACCTCCTGGATGGGCAGGCATATTTAGATCTTGGTTTAGGCCTTTTCTACGACTTTGGGAAGAAGGTGGCCAAGTGAAGAATCTCAGGGGTCATCGTGGTCAGCTACCAGCCTATGTCGCTCCGTGCCTGAAGTTATTACGGCAGTGGCGATTGTCAGCTGAAGATCTCAGATCGGTTCCGAGGAAAGTCCTTATGAGTCGAGTCTTGAGCGAAGTCTTTCATGACCCACTGGCCTTAAGGGATTGCCCAGGCCCAGTTTTGAGGGCAGGGTTAAGACTTATTAATTTGGACAGAGTACCCCCTAAATTCAGGGATCTGGCCTGGTTGTGCTTCCATGGGAGACTCTATGTTAGGGGCAATTTGAAATTCCGCAGTGGGGTGGATCGTAGCTGTCCTCGGGAGGAGTGTGCAGGTGAGGAGGAGACTATGGACCATTTTCTGCTTCATTGCCCTTTTAACATAGAGGTGTACAAACAGGTGGGACGGGCCCTCGGTGTCCCTTTCCTCTCCAGGCTGGGTTATGCTGAGTAAATAATTTTGGTAGTGGATTATGTATATATTGTATATATTCTGAACATGGATGTGTATTCCTTGGATTTCTGTTGAAGTTTTGTACTATGGTTTTGTTTTTTACTTTTGTATAAAATTGGTTGCTTGATTCTTTTAATAAAAGATCAATAATGCCCCATCATTGGTGTTGATGGGAAGAATAGTGCCCCAACATTGGTATCTGTGGGAGGAATAGTGCCACATCATTTGTGTCAGTGGGAGGAATAGTGCTCCATCATCAGTATCAGTGGGAAGAATAGTGCCCCATCATTGGTGTCAGTGGGAGGAATAGTGCCCCATCAGGGGTGTCAGTGGGAGAAATAGTGCCCCATCATTGGTATCAATGGCAGGAATAGTGCTCCATCCTTGGTATCAATGGAAGGAATAGTGCCCCATAATTGGTGTCAGTGGGAGGAATAGTGCCCCATCATTGGTATGAGTGGAAGGAACAGTGCCCCATCATTGGTATCAGTGGAAGGAATAGTGCCCCATCATTGGTATCAGTGGGAGAAATTGTGTCCCATCATTGGTATCAGTGGGAGGAATAATGCCCCATCATTGGTGTCAGTGGGAGGAATAGTGCCCCATCAATGGTATCAGTGGGAGGAATAGTGCCCCATCATTGGTGTCAGTGGGAGGAATAGTGCCCCATCATTGGTATCAGTGAGGGGAATAGTGCCCCATCATTGGTATCAGTGAGGGGAATAGTGCCCCATCATTGGCATCAGTGGGAGGAATAATGCCCCATCATTGGTATCAGTGAGGGGAATAGTGCCCCATCATTGGCATCAGTGGGAGGAATAGTGCCCCATCATTGACATCAGTGGGAGGAATAGTGCCCCATCATTGGTATCAGTGAGGGGAATAGTGCCCCATCATTGGTATCAGTGGGAGGAATAGTGCCTCATCATTGGCATCAGTGGGAGGAATAGTGCCCCATCATTGACCTCAGTGGGAGGAATAGTGCCCCATCATTGGTATCAGTGAGGGGAATAGTGCCCCATCATTGGTATCAGTGGGAGGAATAGTTCCTCATCATTGGCATCAGTGGGAGGAATAGTGCCCCATCATTGGTGTCAGTGGAAGGTCCCCTAAGGGCCAGATAATGGCAAGCAAAGGGCCACATCAAGCCACTGGGCCACAGTTTGGAGACCCCTGTTCTAGACTCTGGTTTTGGAAAACCCTTATTGCCCCAGGCGGTGTTCCTTCAATGTAGGATCCTTCTTTATTTTTAGGACATCACTGGTTGGAAATGAGCATCGGGTGTATTTAGAGGCTGGAATTAAATTAAGGTTGAAGTGATCGGGATTTACTGGAGAAAGTCAGGAAGAAAATAAAAAGCAATTAATTTGAAGGGGCTTAAAGTTAATGATTGTGTTGCCTACAAAAGCCGGGGAGGAGATGTTTGAGCCGTAGTTGGTTTGTGATAAATCTGCATTATGAGACATTAATGGAATCATAGGACTCTTGTCACCGTAACAACGTGTCCTCCTTCAAGAGGCGACATACTTAGGAGACCTCCAGCCCGGCCGCCGCTGAGACCTTCTGTCCAGATCTGCAGGCTTCAGACTTATCTGCACATAGGCATTGTATTTTATTCTGAAACTTAAAGTAGACCTGTCATTGGCGTTCACACTTCACATGAATGAGCGGGACACGTTGCCACATCACATTATTCTCAGTGCATGTAAATGGTTTAAGTCAGGAGAACTTTCCATTCTAAGCTGACATAGTCATCATTTTTTGTTTATTTATATACTTATTGCATTTACATTGTCGGCAAGGAGCGGTCTCTCTGCAGGGGTCCAACTTTTCTCGGCAGAGAGACTGCTGTTATCAACGAATAGAAATAAAGCCTGAGAGCTCAAGCTATACGATGTTAGTACAGTGATCTCCCCTGCCGATCTATTGTGTTCTGACAGAGGGACTGTCCCCCCCCACCGGAACGCTCTGGTCAGAGCTCTCAGCCATTGGCCCAGGAGGAGATGCAGATCGGGACAGAGAGCAGGAGACTTTTTATATTAACAAGGGTAATCAGCCTTTTGTTAACATGATAAGTTGGGCAGCTCCCGCCCTCCGTCACAAATCTGCGGCTCCTCCCGCCTACCGTGACAAAGCTGCGGCTCCTCCCACCCTCTGTCACAAATCTGCGGCTCCTCCCGCCCTCCGTCACAAATCTGCAGCTCCTCCCACCCTCCGTCACAAATCTGCAGCTCCTCCCACCCCCTGCCCTGCTAAAAGGATGATATTGGGGGCCGGGCAGGAGACCTGGGAGAATAGACACAAGCTGAATCTGCCACTGCTGAAGGTAAGACTGTGCAAGGGAGGCAGAGATTGGAAGGGGCACTGTGTTGTTAAAGAGGAAAGGAGGGACATGACTACAAGGTAGACTGTGATGTGGGCATGACTGCAAGGGGCACTGTGATGGGGGATCATGACTGCAAGGGGCACTGTGATGGGGGATCATGACTGCAAGGGGCACTGTGATGGGGGATCATGACTGCAAGGGGCACTGTGATGGGGCCTGTGACTTCAAGGGGCACTGTGATGGGGCCTGTGACTTCAAGGGGCACTGTGATGGGGGGGGGCATGACTGCAAGGGGCACTGTGACGGGGGGCCCATGACTGCAAGGGGCATTGTGATGGTGGGACCATGACTGCAAGGGGCACTGTGATGGGGGGGGGCCCATGACTGAAAGGGGATCTGTGATGGAGGATCATGACTGCATCCTGGGTCCGTGACTACAAGGGGCACTGTGATGGGGAGACCATGACTGCAAGGGGCACTGTGATGGCAGATTGGGTCCGTGACTACAAGGGGCACTGTGATGGCAGATCATGACTGCAAGGAGCACTGTGATGGGGGGGCATGACTTCAAGGGGTATTGTAATGGTGGGACCATGACTGCAAGGGGCACTGTGATGGGGAGACCATGACTGCAAGGGGCACTGTGATGGGGAGACCATGACTGCAAGGGGCACTGTGATGGGGAGACCATGACTGCAAGGGGCACTGTGATGGGGAGACCATGACTGCAAGGGGCACTGTGATGGGGAGACCATGACTGCAAGGGGCACTGTGATGGGGAGACCATGACTGCAAGGGGCACTGTGATGGGGAGACCATGACTGCAAGGGGCACTGTGATGGGGAGACCATGACTGCAAGGGGCACTGTGATGGTGGACCATGACTTCAAGGGGCACTGTGATGAGGGACCATGACTGCAAGGGGCATGGTAATGGGGTGCCCATAGCTGCAAGAGACATTGTGTTGGGGACCTTAACTGCAAGGGGCATTGTGATGGGGGACCATGACTGCAAGGGACACTGTGATGGGGGAAGCTATAATTGCTAGGGGCACACTGAGATGAAGGGAACTGCACTGTAATAATTACAGAGCAGCCCCTTTTATATCACAGTGCCCCTGTAGTACTGCTTCAAAGGGGGAACTGTGATGTAAAGGGGGACTCTGGACACTGATATAAAGGTTGTGATACTTCGTCAATCCCTGCTTCACTGATTACAGAGGAGCTACAACTAAACTTGGCCTAGCAGCCAGCTCTAAATAGTACTTATGGGCACTGATGATGCTACATTGATGGGCACTGATGGGGCTGCACTAACAGGCACTGATAAGTGGCACTGATATGCTGCACTGATAGGCGCTGATATACAGTGCCTTGAAAAAGTATTCATACCCCTTGAAATATTCCACATTTTGTTAGGTTACAACCAAAAACATAAATGTATTTTATTGGGATTTTATGTGATAGACCAACACAAAGTGACACATAATTGTGAAGTGGAAGGAAAATGATAAATTATACAAATAAATATGTGAAAAGTGTGGGGGAGGGGCATTTGTATTCAGCCCCCTTTACTCTGATACCCCTAACTAAAATCTAGTGGAACCAATTGCCTTCAGAAGTCACCTAATTAGTAAATAAGGCCCACCTGTGTGTAATGTAATCTCAGTATAAAGACAGCTGTTCTGTGAAGCCCTCAGAGGTTTGTTGGAGAACCTTAGTGAACAAACAGCATCATGAAGACCAAGGAACACACCAGACAGGTCAGGGATAAAGTTGTGGAGAAGTATAAAGCAGGGTTAGGTTATACAAAAATCTCCCAAGCTTTGAACATCTCACGGAGCTCTGTTCAATCCATCATCGAAAAATGGAAAGAGTATGGCACAACCGCAAACCTACCAAGACATGGCCGTCCACCTAAACTGACCGGCCGGGCAAGGAGAGCATTCATCAGAGAAGAGCCAAGAGGTCCATGGTAACTCTGGAGGAGCTGCAGAGATCCACAGCTCAGGTGGGAGAATCTGTCCACAGGACAACTATTAGTCGTGTTCTCCACAAATCTGCCCTTTATAGAAGAGTGACAAGAAGAAAGACATTGGAGAAAGAAAGTCATAAGAAGTCCTGTTTGTAGTTTGTGAGAAGCCATGTGGAGGACACAGCAAACATGTGGAAGAAGGTGATCTGGTCACATGAGACCAAAATTCAACTTTTTGGCTTAAAAGCAATAGCTATGTGTGGGGGAAACTAACACTGCACATCACCCTGAACACACCATCCCCACCGTGAAACATGGTGGTGGCAGCATCATGTGGTGGGGATGCTTTTCTTCAGCAGGGACAGGGAAGCTGGTCAGAGTTGATGGGAAGATGGATGGAGACAAAGACAGGACAATCTTAGAAGAAAACCTGTTAGAGTCTACAAAAGACATGAGACCGGGGCGGAGGTTCACCTTCCAGCAGGACAACGACCCAAAACATCCAGCCAGAGCTACAATGGAATGGTTTAGATCAAAGCATATTCATGTGTTAGAATGGCCCAGTCACAGTCCAGACCTAAATCACATTGAGAATCTGTGGCAAGACTTGAAAATTGCTGTTCACAGACACTCTCCATCCAATCTGACAGAGCTTGAGATATTTTACAAAGAAGAATGGGCAGAAATGTCCCTCTCTAGATGTGCAAAGCTGGTAGAGACACCCCCAAAAAGACTTGCAGCTGTAATTGCAGAGAAAGGGGGTTCTACAAAGTATTGACTCCGGGGGGCGCCATACGAATGCCCCCCCCCCCCCCACACTTTTCACAGATTTATTTGTATCATTTATCATTTTCCTTCCACTTCACAATTATGTGACACTTTGTGTTGGTCTATCACATAAACAAAAACATACTTGGGGGGGGGGGCACACCCTAAAATGCTTTACATTCAAAATGGTGCTGCTATAAAGACCAAAAACAGTACAAATCAGATTACAGCGCACGCATACAAAAAATGACATTTATCCTGCAATTAAAGTGCAATTAAAGTAGTAAAAGTGAAGGAACTGTTAAGCCTTGTGTTAGGAACTGTTAAAGACTGTTGCCATAGGAGACAGCGCTCCTACACATGCAGATGTGGCATCTCGCTTAATGCCTTTCCTTGCATGGCTGTCCTTCTATTGAAGTCTCGGAGTCTGCCAATTAATCTTGCAGCTACCTAAGGGTGTCCTCGTCCTAACCCTCTCTCCCCCAAAAAAGCTTTGTTAAGAGAAATAAACTTTCTTTTGCATCCAAGAAGTGTCTGGCGCCCAATAACTTTAACAACTATACACCCACCATGCCTCACAACCCACCACATACAGAAGGATGTCAGCTATCCCTGACCCTGGAGGTCCTCATTAGAGCAAAGGAGGCCTGGCTGGGACCTTGCTACATAAAAATAGAGACTCATACAAAACAACAATGCTTACATGAAGTTATGACTCTCTTGCCCTATTCCCCACCCTCCTGTCTACCATACACAGACGTGAATTTATTCCTTTGCTTTATTTTCTCCTGGCTGTTTTTATCCACTGGACTTCGAACACCCAAATTATTCCAGGACGTGTTCCAAATGCTTAGAATACGGATATTAACATTTTAATTAGCAGCAGGTCAGAACCATGCTGACCCCGCATCTCCGCCCCGTGTCTAAATTACCCGAGAAAGCAATGTCCTTAACTTGCAGCTGATGTACAGGCAGCCTGGATGTGCCTAACCTTTAAAACCTGCTTGCTGTAGGATTTAATAAAGGATTCAGGAGCACCAAGAAAATAACAGTTGTTAGGAAACAAGAAATGATCAGAAGGGGAAAAACAAACAGGAACCACCTAGAAATTTTCAGGTGAAAACAAGTATATCCACTTAGTGGTGTATTTTGGTTTTGTGCTGCCCTAGACAAGATTAAAATTGGATACCCCCCATCTAAATTTATCCCACCCCTTCCTTCTCAAGTGGCTATTTGGGGTCTCTGGTGGCTATGCGGGGTCCCTGGTGGCTATTCAGGCTCTCTGGTGGCTATGTGGCATCTCTGGTGGCTATTTGGGGTCTCTGGTGGCTATTCGGTGTCTCGGGTGGCTATGCGGGGTCTCTGGTGACTATGCAGGGTCTCTGGTGGCTATTCCGGGGTCTCCGGTGGCTATGCAGGATCTCTGGTGGCTATTCGGGGTCTCTGGTGGCTATGCAGGGTCTCTGGCGGCTATGCGGGGTCTCTGGTGGCTATTCCGGGGCCTCCAGTGGCTAAGCAGGATCTTTGGTGACTATTCTGGGTCTCTGGTGGCTATGCAGGGTCTCTGGTGACTATTCGGGGTCTCTGGTGACTATTCGGGGTCTCTGGGGGCTATGCGGGGTCTCTGGTGGCTATTTGGGGTCTCTGGTGGCTATGCGGGGTCTCTAGTGGCTATTTGGGGTCTCTGATGGCTATTCCGGGGTCTCCAGTGGCTATGCAGAATCTCTGGTTACTATTCTTGCTCCCTATCACCCCCCAAATACCCCCTCCCAACACAAATACCCTCCCCCCTCTATCTTCTTGTGGTGCCCCCCCCCCACCTCACATGATACCACAGCACCCACAATATCCACTTAGTGGTGTATTTTGGTTTTGTGCTGCCCTAGGCAAGATTAAAATTGGATACCCCCATCTAAATTTGTCCCACCCCTTCCTTCTCAAGTGGCTATGCGGGGTCTCTGGTGGCTATTTTGGGGCTCTGGTGGCTATTCTGGTTCTCTGGTGGCTATTTTGGGGCTCTAGTGGCTATTCTGGTTCTCTGGTGGCTATTTTGGGGCTCTGGTGGCTATTCTGGTTCTCTGGTGACTATTCGGGGTCTCTGGTGGCTATCCGGGGCCTCCAGTGGCTAAGCAGTATCTCTGGTGACTATTCTGGGTCTCTGGTGGCTATGCAGGGTCTCTGGTGACTATTCGGGGTCTCTGGTGACTATTCGGGGTCTCTGGTGGCTATGCGGGGTCTCTGGTGGCTATTTGGGGTCTCTGGTGGCTATGCGGGGTCTCTGGTGGCTATGCGGGGTCTCTAGTGGCTATTTGTGGTCTCTGATGGCTATTCTGGGGCCTCCAGTGGCTATGCAGAATCTCTGGTTACTATTCTTGCTCCCTACCACCCCCAAATACCCCCTCCCAACACAAATACCCTCCCCCCTCTATCTTCTTGTGGTGCCCCCCCACCTCACATGATACCACAGCACCCACAATATCCACTTAGTGGTGTATTTTGGTTTTGTGCTGCTCTAGGCAAGATTAAAATTGGATACCCCCATCTAAATTTGTCCCACCCTCAAGTGGCTATGCTGGGTCTCTGGTGGCTATTTTGGGGCTCTGGTGGCTATTCTGGTTCTCTGGTGGCTATTTTGGGGCTCTAGTGGTTATTCTGGTTCTCTGGTGGCTATTTTGGGGCTCTGGTGGCTATTCTGGTTCTCTGGTGGCTATTTGGGGTCTCTGGTGACTATTCCAGGGCCTCCGGTGGCTATGCAGGATCTCTGGTGGCTATGCGGGGTCTCTGGTGGCTATGCGGGGTCTCTGGTGGCTATGCAGGGTCTCCGGTGGCTATTTGGGGTCTCTGGTGGCTATTCCGGGGCCTCCGGTGGCTAAGCAGGATCTCTGGTGACTATTCGGGGTCTCTGGTGGCTATGCGGGGTCTCTGGTGACTATTCAGGTCCTCTGGTGCCTATGCGGAGTCTCTGGTGGCTATGCAGGGTCACTGGTGGCTATTCGGGGTCTCTGGTGGCTAAGCAGGATCTCTGGTGACTATTTGGGGTCTCTGGTGGCTATGCGGGGTCTCTGATGGCTATTCCCGGGCCTCCGGTGGCTAAGCAGGATCTCTGATGGCTATGCGGGGTCTCTGGTGGCTATGCGGGGTCTCTGGTGGCTATGCAGGGTCTCTGATGGCTATGCAGGGTCTCTGGTGGCTATTCGGGGTCTCTGGTAGCTATGCGGGGTCTCTGGTGGCTATTTGGGGTCTCTGGTGGCTATTCCTGGGCTTCCGGTGGCTAAGCAGGATCTCTGGTGACTATTCGGGGTCTCTGGTGGCTATGTGGGGTCTCTGGTGGCTATGTGGGGTCAATGGTGGCTATTCTGGGTCTCTGGTGGCTATGCGGGGTCTCTGGTGGCTATGCGGGGTCTCTGGTGGCTATTTGGGGTCTCTGGTGGCTATTCTGGGGCCTCTGGTGGCTATGCAAGATCTCCGGTGGCTATTCTTGCCCCGTACCACCCCTCAAATTCCCCCTCCCCCCTCAATCTTCTTGTGGTGCCCCCCCCACCTCACATGATATCACAGCACCCACAATATTCACTCAGTGGTGTATTTTGTTTTTGTGCTGCCCTAGGCAAGATTAAAATTGTATACCCCCCATCTAAATTTGTCCCACCCCTTCCTTCTCAAGTGGCTATTCGGGGTCTCTGGTGGCTATGCGGGGTCTCTGGTGGCTATTCTGGTTCTCTGGTGGCTATTTGGGGTCTCTGGTGGCCATTCGGGGTCTCTGGTGACTATGCAGGATCTCTGGTGGCTATTCAGGGTCTCTGGTGGCTAAGCAGGATCTCTGGTGACTATTTGGGGTCTCTGGTGGCTATGCGGGGTCTCTGGTGACTATTCAGGGTGTCTTGTGGCTATGCAGGGTCTCTGGTGACTATTCGGGGTCTCTGGTGGCTATGCGGGGTCTCTGGTGGCTATTTGGGGTCTCTGGTGGCTATTCCGGGGCCTTCGGTGGCTAAGCAGGATCTCTGGTGACTATTCGGGCTCTCTGTGGTTATGCAGGGTCTCTGGTGGCTATGCGGGGTCTCTTTTGGCTATGCAGGGTCTCTGGTGGCTATGCAGGGTCTCTGGTGGCTATGCAGGGGTCTCTGGTGGGTATTTGAGGTCTCTGGTGGCTATTCTGGGGCCTCTGGTGGCTATGCTGGATCTCTGGTGGCTATTCTTGCCCCCTACCACCCCTCAAATTCCCCCTCCCAACACAAATACCCTCCCCCCTCAATCTTCTTGTGGTGCCCCCCCCCCACACCTCACATGATATCACAGCACCACTCAGTGGTGTATTTTGGTTTTGTGCTGCCCTAGGCAAGATTAAAATTGGATACCCCTATCTAAATTTGTCCCACCCCTTCCTTCTCAAGTGGCTATTCGGGGTCTCTGGTGGCTATTCGGGGTCTCTGGTGGCTATGCGGGGTCTCTGGTGGCTATTTTGGGAGTCTGTTGGCTATTCTGGTTATCTGGTGGCTATGTGGGATCTCTGGTGGCTATTTGGAATCTCTGGTTACTATTTGGGGTCTCTGGTGGCTATTTGGGGTCTCTGGTGGCTATTCGGGGTCTCTGGTGGCTATTCCGGGGCCTCCGGTGGCTATGCAGGATCTCTGGTGGTAATGGTTCTAGATACAACAACTGAGTCTCTTCAACAGTAATAATTAAGCAGCAACACTCACACAGGAGACGGAACTCCGGCAGGAGAGTGGAAGACCAAGACCGCCGATACCTGTCACAGAGGTGGGGGGTGCAGGCAGGTGCAGTACACTCAATAGTGGAGAAGTTTCCAAAGTAGCCTGCGCCAATCCCTATTCTTTCCCTCCTCCTCTGGAACCTGTCCCTGCACTATGTTCACTCTCCCTGACCAGCAGGTTCCTGTCCCTAACCTAATCACAAACAGAATGCGTACCAACTGCAGTGAGCCAGGGCTTTTTGTAAGCTCTGCCCTCCCCAATGATGGATGCAGGGGTCATCTAGGTGACAGTGTCCAAGTGCACAACAGTTCACTGGGTGACAGTTCACGGAGACCTAAGAGGATAGGGTATTCCTCCTGGCCTCTACTGGCCTCCATATCCTTCATAGAAGAGCAACATTCCCCCAAACGAACAGAAAAATGTGTTTTTTGTGAAGCACTGCTCCCTTAGGGATTGCTGTGTGTAGACTTCCCTGCCCCCCCCCCCCCCCCCCTGATTATCTTGCTGCCAGTTGCTAGGTGCTTTTACTCGACCAACCGTACTCTCATCCGCTCGTTATCCAATAATCAATCCAGGGTGGGTTTTTTTTTTGGTATTTATGGTTGGAGCTTGGATGGGAGAAGGGAATAGTGGGAATATTCCAACTGGAACTAATTACAGATGAGAACAACCCTCACTTGGCCCCACCAGGTTGAATGTGGTAGCAGACTCTCTGCCATACCATACTGCACTTGTATGGAAGAAATAAGTCCTTTGCTTGCTCTGGCAGGTGTTTTTTAACCTTAATACATAGGATGCATTAAGGTCAAAAACAGTTACCTTTACAACCCCTTAAAACCCACCAGATTGCGCCATACAGCCCTATATCTAATCCATTCTATATTCATAGTCATAAAGCTCAGTATGAAATTGATAATCTCTGAGCATATATAATGACTATGGTATTAAATATGGCTTGTGCTGACTGCTATACCAAAACCCCACCCTACCGATATAATAACCACACCACACAGATTGGAGTTAAATTGGCCATAGCAGCCATTTTATTAACCAAAATATAAATAACAAATAATTAACTGATCGATAACATAATAACCTGAACATACAGTGTATTAAAGAATGGAGCCACAAGGTCCTAATAGGCAACAAAACCAAGGCAGCAGTGCCGGGACAAGGTCATCTGGTGCCCAGGGCAAAGATGGAAAACTGCGCCCCCCCCCCCCCCCCCCCCACCGCTGTGAAAGCTACAATGCCTACAGATGATGGGATCTATACTGGGAATTTGTTAAATACTAGTATTGGCAGCGATCAGTGACTTAGGCGCGGTTCACACTGGGGAAACTTGTCACGCCCCATTCAGTACAATGAAACCATTCTAATCGGACCAACAAGACACAGCACATCAGGGCACATCAGGGCACAGGTCACAATACACGAGGGCACAGCACATCAGGGCACAGCACATCAGGGCACATCAGGGCACATCAGGGCACAGCACATCAGGGCACAGGTCACAGTACATCAGGGTACAGAGCCCAGCACATCCAGGTACAGCACACCAGGCCACATCAGGGTACAGCACATCAGGGTACAGAGCCCAGCACATCAGGTCACAGTACATTGGGGCACATGACATTAAGGCACAGCACATGGGGGCACAAGGCACATCGGGGCACATCAGGGCACAGGGCACATAGGACATCAGGGCACATAGCACATTAGGGCACATCCGGGCACATAGCACATCAGGGCATGGGGCACATAGCACATCAGGGCACAGGGCACATCAGGGCACAGCACATCAGGGTACAGAGCACATCAGGGTACAGAGCACATCAGGGCACAACAGATCAGGGTATATGGCACAGCACATCAGGGTACAGGGCACATCAGGGTACAGAGCACATCAGGGCACAACACATCAGGGTATAGGGCACAGCACATCAGGGTACAGGGCACATCAGGGCACATAGCACATCAGGGCACGGAGCACATCAGGGCACGGGGCACATCAGGGTAAGGAGCACATCAGGGCACATCAGGGCACGGGGCACATCAGGGCACATGGCACATCAGGGCACAGGGCACAAAGCACATCAGGGCACGGAGCACATCAGGGCACGGAGCACATCAGGGCATGGGGCATATAGCACATCAGGGCACGGGGCACATCAGGGCACAGCGCATCAGGGTACAGAGCACATCAGGGTACAGAGCACATCAGGGCACAACACATCAGGGTACAGGGCACAGCACATCAGGGTACAGGGCACATCAGGGTACAGAGCACATCAGGGCACAACACATCAGGGTATAGGGCACAGCAGATCAGGGTACAGGGCACATCAGGGCACATAGCACATCAGGGCATGGAGCACATCAGGGCACGGAGCACATCAGGGCACGGGGCACATCAGGGTAAGGAGCACATCAGGGCACATGGCACATCAGGGCACGGGGCACATCAGGGCACATGGCACATCAGGGCACGGGCACACCAGGGCACAGCACATCAGGGTACAGAGCACATCAGGGTACAGAGCACATCAGGGCACAACACATCAGGGTACAGGGCACATCAGGGCACATAGCACATCAGGGCACGGAGCACATCAGGGTAAGGAGCACATCAGGGCACATGGCACATCAGGGCACGGGGCGCATCAGGGCACATGGCACATCAAGGGCACGGGGCACAAAGCACATCAAGGCACGGAGCACATCAGGGCACGGAGCACATCAGGGCATGGAGCACATCAGTGCATGGGGCACATCAGGGTACATGGCACATCAGGGCATGGGGGACATCAGGGCACATGGCACATCAGGGCACAGGGCACATCAGGGCACGGCGCACATCAGGGCACGGAGCACATCAGTGCATGGGGCACATCAGTGCATGGGGCACATCAGGGTACATGGCACATCAGGGCATGGGGGACATCAGGGCACATGGCACATCAGGGCACAGGGCACATCAGGGCACGGCGCACATCAGGGCACATGGCACATCAGGGCACGGGGCACATCAGGGCACGGAGCACATCAGGGCACGGAGCACATCAGGGCACGGGGGCATATGGCACATCAGGGCACATAATGGCACATGATGGGGCACATGGCACATTATGGGGCACATCAGGGCACATCATGGGGCACATCATGGGGCACGTCAGGGCACATCAGGACACATCATGGGGCACATCAGGGCACATCATGGGGCACGTCAGGGCACATTATAGGGCACGTTAGGGCACATTATGGGACACATCAGGGCACATCATGGGGCACATCATGGGGCACATCAGGGCACATCATGGGGCACGTCAGGGCACATTATAGGGCACGTCAGGGCACATTATGGGACACATCAGGGCACATCATGGGGCACATCAGGGCACATCATGGGGCACATCAGGGCACAACATAGGGCACATAGCACATTAAGGGCACATTGTTTACTAGCCTGCATGCAGAGCAGCGCTGGAAGCATCTGTGATAAGTTCTCTCATGTCACGCTGCTCCCCGGCGGCCCCTCCTCTCTTCTCGTCCATCCCAGATGATGTCACAAGCAAATAGGGAAGGACGAGAAGAGAGGAGGGGCCGCCAGGGAGCAGCGTCACATGAGAGAGAGAACTTATCACAGATGCTTCCAGCGCTGCTCTGCATGCATCTCGATCTACCCGTCAGGCGCCAGCTGTCGGCGATTGACGGGTAGATCCTCCAATGCAGGACAGAAACTGCCTGATAAGGAAGTGAGAGGCGGGGCGGGGCTGGTCTCAGGCTTGTGCCGGGTGCAGGAGCGCACTCGGCACATGTTAAAAATGATCAATTTTCGCTAGGCCGGCGTTGTAAACTCTGGATAGGTAGCAGGAATTTTTACAACACCGGTTCACTGGCGCTTCTATTGCGCCCCTCTTCCTCCAGTAAATGGTCCCGCCCAGGGCATCCGCCCCTTCCGCCCCCCCCTTGTACCGGCCCTGCAAGGCAGTACCTGCGTGTCACTTCTTAGGCCTCCAGCCGCAAAACCACCAACTCTGAGACAACTCGCAGGTACACATACACCAACCGGGAGCTCTACCTCAGATGGGTCCCTACACCATACCTTTTTGTGCCCATATGAACCTAAAAGGACCATGCACCCCGCCACGCAAACCTGACACCTTAGGTTTGTGCGGACCTCCACACCCTCAGTGCCCACTAGATACCATCTTCCAAACCAAGACACCACAAGTCAATACCAACGGCATTCAAATAAAGGCCGTCACCACGTAAATATCGCCATGTCTCTAATTCCAACCCATGATGTCTCACCACCAAACCACCATTGCACAGCACAAATCATGTCACCTCCCTATTTACCTTCACCCGAGTCTTGTTCAGACTGTCAACTGACCTAGCTAACCGCCATTGTGCACAAGCCACTATATTGGACCATACGATCTACAAGTGCGTCCCGTATGAGCTCCGTCATACATCGTAGCCCTAAATCGTTACCCCCAACATGTATTACAAGGACGTCGGGGACTCTATGAAGTTGAGCATAACGCTCCACTTCTGGAACCACTCTACTCCACAGGGGGCCAGGGACCCCGATCCAATGAACTACAGCCTCCGCCCTAGGAATGCCCAATTGACATCCGTTAGGCCGTACATTGTGTTGCTATGGCCATTTGTATAGTGACTTTGTTGCAATAATATAGAGTTAGGTCTAGTAACAGCATATGTTTACAGAGGCCCTTCCCCCTCCATGGATATGTAAATAACTGAGACAGGATGTTCTTCGCAGGAAGTTGGTGTATGCAGGAAATGGGTGGGAGGGGCTTGGGGAGCGTTTGTAAGAAACATGTGTTTGGGACAACAGATGGGTTTTTGGGAGGACAAAGAGGAAGACATGGCTTCCGGAAGCTGTATAACTTTGGAGACGCTTGTGTGAGTTGGACTCTGAGCAAGGAACTATGAAGGACATCTTGACCCCTAAGTTTAGTAACTGTTTAGTTTACTTTATTGTACATGCTTATATTTGTAGGCATATTTTGTAAGCTATAAGTTGTGTTGTATTGTTCATCCTACAGTTTGTATGTGCAGATTTTTCCTTGTTTAGTAAAGCATTGATACACTTCAGAAGTCTAAGCTTCCTTGGTTTTACCACAAGAATTTAATAGATAGACGGAAAGCATTACAGATATCAGCTCTCCTCACACCCCAGTGGACGTATGAGTGGCCCAAGATGCAAATTAAGCACGAGCCCCCACCTGTAGGGATGGGCCGAACACCCCCCCTGTTCCGTTCGCATCCAGTAACGTGCAAACAGGCATAAAATTAGTTCGAACACGCAAACACTATTAAAGTCTATGGGACGCGAACATGAAAAATCAAAAGTGCTAATTTTAAAGCTTAATATGCAAGTTATTGTCATAAAAAGTGTTTGGGGACCCGGGTCCTGCCCCAGGGGACATGGATCAAAGTTTTACACGTCACTGGGAAACCCCGGCGTTTCCCCTTGTCAGAGAGGGCGGGGTCACGTGCCAACGGGGGTGTTTGGCGCACTTTGTGCGAATGGTTAGTTTAGGGAGAGATACCCCACTTGTCAGGGACTGCAACTAGCGGTAGGGAAAGGTTCCTGATGTGGAGCGAAAGGCTAGGGACCAGACCGGCCAGGTCACACTTCACCCTCTGAACAGACATTGTCGGCACCTCTCTTTAGCCACATCTATGACTACATTGATTCCCTAACAGCAGTGGCATCGCTACAGGGGTGCGGGGGGTGCGGACCGCACTGGGTGACACTATCAAGTCGGAACTGATATCTGACCGCATAGGTGTTACCCCCATCCGTGACAGTTAAATTAGCCTGCCCAGCACCCTGCAGGAGATAGGAGAGAGCCTGATGAGCGGGAAGGGGGGGGGCAGTGATGGGGGTGAGAGAGCCTGCTGGGGGAGGGATGGTTTTGAGAGTGACACCAGAGAACCTGATGGGGAGGTGGTGCTGCTGGTGGGTGACACCAGAGAGCCCAAATGGGGTGGTGGTGATGCTGGGGGTGACACCTGAGAGCCTGATGGGGGGTGGTGTTAAGGGTGACACCAGAGAACCTGATGGGGAGGTGGTGCTTCTGGGGGTGACACCAGAGAGCCCAAATGGGGTGGTGGTGGTGCTGGGGGTGACACCTGAGAGCCTGATGCGGGGTGGGGTTGGGGGTGACACCAGAGAGCCTGATGGGGGGGGGGAGTGCTGGAGGTGATACCAGAGAGCCTGATGGTGGGGCATTGTCATTTGTGGGTGACACCAGAGAGCCAGATGGGGGACGATGGTGTTGGGGGTGATCTGAAAGAGCCAATTGGGGGGAGTTGTGGGTCTCACTATGTTTTACCGCACCCTAGTGATGACACTGTCTAGTGGCACTTTCCCGCCAGGGTGTGTGTAGCGTTGCCATTCTTTTTGTAGCGATATGGACTACAGCAGAAAGCACCGTACCTTTTTAGTGTTTCTGGACATAGCCTGTCCCAAAGTGAATTATGGGACGTATAGTTCTCCTTCAGACTATTACTGTGCCACCATGTACCCTAAGACTACACATCCCAGGGACCTTCATGAAGGTTGCTGGAAGCGAATATAAAAGGAGCGAGAAGCCCGCGCAGAACTCTTTTCCTCCTGGGCCTGACTCAAGATGGACCTCTCTGTATAACAGGGAGAGAGAGGTCGCGGACTCGCGGCCTACCACACGGAGCCGTACTTTAAACCCGAGCCCTGAGAGGCCTAGCTCTGTTATCAGCTGTCGGACATCCTGTCGCTAACATCACTTGGATCGTATGACTGTCAGTGTGGGTGCACGAGGCAAGTTTCACTTCAGAAGACCGAGACAGCGGATCCGCTGCCTGAGTGTTGCTACACGTGTTCCTGTCCGGAAGTCCTCGGATCGAGTTGGTCCTTTGGTGAGAGGCCAAACTGCTCAACCCCTTTATCTATTAATTGCCACTGTTTCCGATCACTGTGCACAGACATCTTTACCCCAAGAACACTTTATTGCATTGCTTGAACACTGTGCTCAGACGCCTTAGATCTTCACCACTAGGCAGTGGCGTAGCGTGGGGGGTGCCGTGGCCCCGGGCGCGACATTTAGGGGGGCGCAATTTCATGCCAGTAGTGTCACTACTGGCTGCCTCCTCCTAATTTATTTTCCTGTGTCCCCCGCGCTCCGCCGCCATGTCTAGTGTTTGGCGCCCTGTGATTGGGCGTATGGGGGTCATGTGCGGCGTGGGGCTGGCCTATCCGCGATCACAGTTGCTCCTGAAGTCCCGCCTCCGCACATGACCTCCATTCGCCCAATCACAGTGCGCCGGGAAAAATGAATATGGCGGCCGGAGCGCAGGGGAGACGAGCTGTCTTCTCATCCTTCTCCTCCAGACCGATGCAAGACAATAAGATGAGAAATAGATAAACACGGGGGGGGGGGGGGGAGAAGAGACAGGCGCCGTATATGTAGTATCAGTATAGGAAGACTAGGCAGAACAGTATAGTGTACAGTGTAGTATAGTGGTCAGTATAGTGTAGTGTACAGTGTAGTGTAGTGGTCAGTATAGTGTAGTGGACAGTGTAGTATTGTGGTCAGTATAGTGTAGTGGTCAGTACAGTGTAGTGGACAGTGTAGTATAGTGGTCAGTACAGCGCAGGGGACAGTGTAGTATAGTGGTCAGTACAGTGTAGTGGACAGTGTAGTGGACAGTGTAGTATTGTGGTCAGTATAGTGTAGTGGTCAGTATAGTGTAGTGGACAGTGTAGTGTAGTGGTCAGTATAGTGTAGTGGACAGTGTAGTGGTCAGTACAGTGTAGTGGACAGTGTAGTATAGTGGTCAGTACAGTGTAGTGGACAGTGTAGTGTAGTGGTCAGTGTAGTATTGTGGTCAGTATAGTGTAGTGGTCAGTGTAGTATTGTGGTCAGTGTAGTATTGTGGTCAGTGTAGTATAGTGGTCAGTGTAGTATAGTGGTCAGTATAGTGTAGTGGTCAGTGTAGTATAGTGGTCAGTACAGTGTAGTGGACAGTGTAGTGTAGTGGACAGTGTAGTATTGTGGTCAGTATAGTGTAGTGGACAGTGTAGTGTAGTGGTCAGTATAGTGTAGTGGACAGTGTAGTATTGTGGTCAGTATAGTGTAGTGGACAGTGTAGTGTAGTGGACAGTGTAGTGTAGTGGACAGTGTAGTATTGTGGTCAGTACAGTGTAGTGGACAGTGTAGTATAGTGGTCAGTACAGTGTAGTGTAGTGGTCAGTGTAGTATTGTGGTCAGTATAGTGTAGTGGTCAGTGTAGTATTGTGGTCAGTGTAGTATTGTGGTCAGTATAGTGTAGTGGGCAGTGTAGTGTAGTGGACAGTGTAGTATTGTAGTCTGTATAGTGTAGTGGACAGTGTAGTGTAGTGGACAGTGTAGTGGACAGTGTAGTATTGTGGTCTGTATAGTGTAGTGGTCAGTATAGTGGTCAGTGTAGTGTAGTGGTCAGTGTAGTATAGTGGTCAGTGTAGTGTAGTTCTCAGTGTAGTGGTCAGTATAGTGTATAGTGTAGTTGTCAGTGTAGTGTAGTGAACAGTGTAGTGGACAGTGTAGTGTAGTATTGGAGTCTGTATAGTGTAGTGGTCAGTGTAGTATTGTGGTCTGTATAGTGTAGTGGTCAGTGTAGTATAGTGGACAGTGTAGTGGTCAGTATAGTGTAGTGGTCAGTGTAGTGTAGTGGACAGTGTAGTGGTCAGTGTAGTGTAGTGGACAGTGTAGTATTTTGGTTAGTATAATGTAGTGGTCAGTGTAGTATAGTGGACAGTGTAGTGGACAGTGTAGTATTGTGGTCTGTATAGTATAGTGGTCAGTGTAGTGGTCAGTGTAGTGTAGTAGACAGTGTAGTATAGTGGTCAGTGTAGTGTAGTGGACAGTATAATGGTCAGGGTAGTGTAGTTCTCAGTGTAGTGGTCAGTATAGTGGACAGTATAGTGTAGTGGTCAGTATAGTGGACAGTATAGTGGTTAGTGTAGTGGTCAGTGTAGTATAGTGGTCAGTGTAGTGTAGTGGACAGTTTAATAGTCACTGCAGTGTAGTTCTCAGTGTAGTATAGTGATCATTATAGTATAGTGTAGTGGACAGTGTAGTTCTCAGTGTAGTGGTCAGTATAGTGGACAGTATAGTGGTCAGTGTAGTGTAGTGGACAGTATAGTGGTCAGTGTAGTGGACAGTATAGTGGTCAGTGTAGTGTAGTGGACAGTATAGTGGTCAGTGTAGTGTAGTGGACAGTATAGTGGACAGTATAGTGGTCAGTGTAGTTCTTAGTGTAGTGGACAGTATAGTATAGTGGTCAGTGTAGTGGACAGTATAGTGGTCAGTGTAGTGTAGTGGTCAGTGTAGTTCTTAGTGTAGTGGACAGTATATTATAGTGGTCAGTGTAGTGTGTAGTGGTCAGTATAGGAATCAGGTAGGTCAGTACTATTGTATTTGAAGGGACTCGGGGAGTGATAAAAGTCCGCAGGTTAGGGGGGGGGGGCGCAAATTACTTGCCTTGCCCCGGGTACTGACAACCCACGCTACGCCACTGCCACTAGGAACCTATTGCTTTATCTGCAACCAAGCGAATTATAGTTAACGAGCTCCATCTAGCTAGTGAATAACATCAGATCTGCAACGCAGAACTCTTTTAGTCATTACTTATGGGAAAGCCTGTATATTACCTTTAGTGGACCTGCGCTCTCATTGGGATAGCATAGACTGGCTAAATTACATCCCTCTCAAAGTAGCCACATAAGTAGTTAACTGAAACATCTACTAGGAGGTGACTTCAGATCTAAATATAGTGTAAATATGTGTATATAACATCCTTCGTTGCTGAACCATTGTTCGTGTCATTGGGAGGAATTTGTTGGCTGAATTGGTGCTGTTAGGATGGTTTAGCAGTTTCATTACCTCTGTGAAATAACGTTTCTTTATCCGGTCCAAGTAAAGTATTTCAGAAACTAATATTACTGAGTTGTTTGATTCTTGCGGCACAGTGTTACAAGGATGTCTGAACCCAGAGTGTCAGGTGGGTTGGAAGGTTCACTTGGTCATGGCCATGCAGATAAGCAGGTAATTCTCAGCAGTCCCCAAGGGGGCCGTGCTACATTTTCAATACAAGTTTACTGCAACCTTTTTCTCCTGCACCTCCCTACATGGCTATCCACACTTTACATACCAGGAAGTGCTCTACTATTTCTCAGGAGGACTTTGAGTCCCGGACCACTTTATTCTCTTGCAGTTTAGTAAGATCTATCCATAGGTGTGTGGAGCCTATTGCATTAGGGTTTTCCCCTTAAAGCTCAAACACATATGCGTGTTTGTGTGTCTATATGCACTCACCGGCCACTTTTTTAGGTACACCTCTTCAATATCTTGGCAAGACAAATTGCTAATCAGCCATGGCAGCATTTAGGCATCTAGACGTGGTGAAGACGCCTTGCTAAAGTTCAAACCGAGCATCAGAATGGGGAATAAAGGGGATTGAAGCGACTTTAAACGTGGGATGGTTTTTGGTGGCAGACGGGCCGGTCTGAGTATTTCTGGGATTTTCACACACAACCATCTCTCGGGGTTTACAGAGAATGGTTGGAAAAAAGAGAAAATATCCAGTGAGTGGCAGTTGTGTGGAGGAAAATGCCTTGTTGATGTCAGAGGTCAGAGGAGAATGGACAGACGATAGAAAGACAACAGTAACTCAAATAACCTCTCGTTACACCCAAGGTATGCAGAATACCATCTCTGAATGCACAACACATCCGACCTTGGAGCAGATGGGCTACAGCAGCAAAAGACCACACCGGGTGCCACTTCTGTCAGCTAAGAACAGGAAACTGAGGCTACAATTGGCACAGGATCACCAAAATTGGACAATAGAACTTTAGAAAAAAAAATTGCCTGGTGTGATGAGTCTGGATTTCAGCTGCGGCATTCAGAGGGTGGGGTCAGAATTTGGTACAACATGGATCCATCCTGTCTTGTATCAGGCTGGCGGTGGGGGTGTAATGGTGTGGGGGATGGGGTATCGCCGGTTCAGGCTGGTGGTGGGGGTGTAATGGTGTGGGGGATGGGATATCACCGGTTCAGGCTGGTGGTGGGGGTGTAATGGTGTGGGGGATGGGATTTCACCGGTTCAGGCTGGTGGTGGGGGTGTAATGGTGTGGGGGATGGGATATCACCGGTTCAGGCTGGTGGTGGGGGTGTAATGGTGTGGGGGATGGGATTTCACCGGTTCAGGCTGGTGGTGGGGGTGTAATGGTGTGGGGGATGGGATATCACCGGTTCAGGCTGGTGGTGGGGGGTGTAATGGTGTGGGGGATGGGATATCACCGGTTCAGGCTGGTGGTGGGGGTGTAATGGTGTGGGGGATGGGATATCACCGGTTCAGGCTGGTGGTGGGGGGTGTAATGGTGTGGGGGATGGGATATCACCGGTTCAGGCTGGTGGTGGGGGTGTAATGGTGGGGGGATGGGGTATCATTGGTTCAGGCTGGCGGTGGGGGTGTAATGGTGTGGGGGATGGGGTATCGCCGGTTCAGGCTGGTGGTGGGGGTGTAATGGTGTGGGGGATGGGATATCACCGGTTCAGGCTGGTGGTGGGGGTGTAATGGTGTGGGGGATGGGATTTCACCGGTTCAGGCTGGTGGTGGGGGTGTAATGGTGTGGGGGATGGGATATCACCGGTTCAGGCTGGTGGTGGGGGTGTAATGGTGTGGGGGATGGGATTTCACCGGTTCAGGCTGGTGGTGGGGGTGTAATGGTGTGGGGGATGGGATATCACCGGTTCAGGCTGGTGGTGGGGGGTGTAATGGTGTGGGGGATGGGATATCACCGGTTCAGGCTGGTGGTGGGGGTGTAATGGTGTGGGGGATGGGATATCACCGGTTCAGGCTGGTGGTGGGGGGTGTAATGGTGTGGGGGATGGGATATCACCGGTTCAGGCTGGTGGTGGGGGGTGTAATGGTGTGGGGTGTAATGGTGTGGGGGATGGGATATCACCGGTTCAGGCTGGTGGTGGGGTGTAATGGTGTGGGGGATGGGATATCACCGGTTCAGGCTGGTGGTGGGGTGTAATGGTGTGGGGGATGGGATATCACCGGTTCAGGCTGGTGGTGGGGTGTAATGGTGTGGGGGATGGGATATCACCGGTTCAGGCTGGTGGTGGGGTGTAATGGTGTGGGGGATGGGATATCACCGGTTCAGGCTGGTGGTGGGGGTGTAATGGTGTGGGGGATGGGATATCACCGGTTCAGGCTGGTGGTGGGGGTGTAATGGTGTGGGGGATGGGATATCACCGGTTCAGGCTGGTGGTGGGGGTGTAATGGTGTGGGGGATGGGGTATCACCGGTTCAGGCTGGTGGTGGGGGTGTAATGGTGTGGGGGATGGGGTATCTGAGTATTGTTGCTGACCATGTCCATCCCTTTATGACTACAGTGTCCCCATCTTCTGATGGCTCCTTCCAGCAGGATAATGCACCATGTCACAAAGCTCCAATCGTCTCACCACTGGACAATGAGGTCCCTGTCCTCCAATGGCCTCCACACTCACCACATCTCATCCAATAGAGCACCTTTGGGATGTG
This sequence comes from Lithobates septentrionalis, assembly GCA_037952835.1. Taxonomy (NCBI): domain Eukaryota; kingdom Metazoa; phylum Chordata; class Amphibia; order Anura; family Ranidae; genus Lithobates; species Lithobates septentrionalis. Next base: position 109,391 of record JBBDGP010003010.1, read on the forward strand.
GTGGAACGGGAGATTGGCATCATGGATGTGCAGCCGACAAATCTGCAGCAACTGCGTGATGTTATCATGTCACTATGGAGCAAAATCTCTGAGGAACGTTTCAAACACCTTGTTGTATCTATGCCACCAAGAATGAAGGCAAAAGGGGGTCCAACCCGCTACTAGCAAGGGGGACCCAATAAAGGGGTCGGTGAGAGTATATGGCCCACATTGACCTCCGTTCCGACACAGTGAAAGAGAAGTGGGTAAAATGGGAGATCTTTCCCATCTCCTCACTGCTACACAAAGCGATAATGCTAATGTGCACTGGGTGATTAGGGTGTGCCCAGGCACATCCGGCGTACCCTGTGCACATGCCTATGAATCTATCTATCTATCTCTCTATCTCTCTATCTATCTATCTCTCTATCATTCCTCTCATTATCCTCACAGTTGGGCGTAGCGGAGTTTCCATCCAGATAGAGCAGCAGGTGGTGGATGGAAATCAGGCTTGCAGTGTGTTAGTTGATAATCTTTGATTTAGAACAATGAAGGAAGTTATTATCCTGATTGTACGCCGTACCGCGGTGAGCTGTGATTACACTTTCCACATGACAATAAGCCACCACATTATCCATCAGCAGTGACACTTAGATGAGCTTTATGTAAATACCTTCAAGTTTATAGAGAAAATATAGATCTGATTCTAGATATGGAAATGTCGGCCCAGCGTGAGGCGGCCTTGTAACCCACCGAGGGGGCCGCCATGTTGCTGCGTAATCTATTTACAGCGAGTTTCGATCCTTATCTTATAGATTACCGTCTCCTTCCACAGGTTTCTGCTTATGAATGAAATTCTAACTCTCCCCCCCCCCCCCCCCCCCCCCGGAATATTTAATCGGAGCAGCGGAAGCCGGGTTGGAATGAGAGCGTTTCCTTATTCACATATATATACAATTTGTGTTTATTGTGTTGCAAATGCAGCAATGTGAGACAGCAACAAACGTTTACATGTCTTGCTTGCGTTTGGATCATTTTTCGAGATTGCCTCGAGAACGGCTTAAAGCAACTCGTGTTTCTTCGAATTAAATTTCCGGTGAAAGAAGAACTGGAAGTTGTGCCAGTAACAAGGCGGAGGACCAGGCGCCGGTGTGTGGGGAGGTGCAGTCTGCTTTCTCCTCTGCGGGTGGCGCTCGACCGGAGCCCGACCGGACCTCCACCTATCGCAGTCCCATCATAAGTCACTGATCACCGCCATTGTCAGTATGAAAAAAAATAAAAATAAATGAAAATTCCAGTATCTATCCCATAGTTTGTAGACACTATCAATTTCACGCAAACCAATCAATATATACTTATTGGGATTTTTTTATTTTATTTTTTTTTACCAAAGAAATGTAGCAGGATACATTTTGAACAAAATTTATTAAGAAATTACTTTTTTTTTTTATTGGATATGTTTTATAGTGGAAGGCAAAAAATCATTTTTTATTTTTTTTTCACAATTGGTCTCTTTTTTTCATTTATATCCCTTTCATGCCTAAGCCTATTTTGTTGCTCACAAGTTAAAATCTGTATTTTTTGGTAGAAAATTACGTAGAATCGTAGAATATATAATGTTTGGGGGTTCTAAGCAATTTTCTAGCAAAATATAAATATAAATATAAATATAAATATATATATATATATATATATATTTTTTTTTTTATTTTTTTATACCACCATTTTATTCTCTAGGGTCTCTGCAAAAAAAACCAAACACATAAATAAAAAAATATATATAAATAATGGGAGGTTCTAAGTAATTTTGAACAGGGGTTTGGTCGGCTAATTATCTGCAAATTGTGCCACATCCTATAAACAGAGATAATTCCCCTAGTGGACTTTAAAGGCACATATGAAAGAATGTGTAGGAAAGTATTTTAAGTAGACAACAATTTATTAATTACAAAAAGCTCTCATAAAGACATCAAACAAATGATATAAATAAAAAAGGAATGCGATTACACATATTTATAGCTATTGATACCAATACGCTTGCACCCGACGCGTTTCGGAGTTGTTTTAGCCTCCTTCTTCAGGGGTGGTTGTAAGCTTTAACAAAGATTTCTATATAGGAAATAGTATATACAACATAGACATAGTAAATACATGTGTATATCAAGCCATAAACATATAGGTGCAATATTATATTCATTTCGTTTACACTTACATTGGTATATATAAATATTGGCTGCGCATTCCAAAGAGGTTTAAAAACAACGGTGCTGACACATACTGCCCATCAAGCGCGTCTTCCAATCGTGATGTGTAGGACTTTGTTTAGTATATCCAAAGTATTCATATGACCTCTATCGAGGTGGAAATAACTGGGTAAGGATGTATGAGATGGTTTTACTTCCTTATGATAGGAAGAAAGGCCCATTAATCGAGGGCATACAAATGTTTTGGATCTGGAATCACACTGGGGCCAAATGCGGGTCCTGTAGGTTGCGAAAATGTATAAATAAATGTATAGTGACCAAGAATATGAGTAAATTCAGTGGTAGGTAAGAAGTTTTTAGGTGTATCCTACCTGATAGGCCTACGGGACAGAGTTCGAAAAAGACCACCAACTGATGATAGGTGTAGACCAGGTGGAACTCAGATAGCTAGAAAATCAATATGAATACTTTGGATATACTAAACAAAGTCCTACACACCACAATTGGAAGACGCGCTTGATGGGCAGTATATGTCAGCACCGTTGTTTTTAAACCTTTTTGGAATGCGCAGCCAATATTTATATATACCAATGTAAGTGTAAACGAAATGAATATAATATTGCACCTATATGTTTATGGCTTGATATACACATGTATTTACTATGTCTATGTTGTATATACTATTTCCTATATAGAAATCTTTGTTAAAGCTTACAACCACCCCTGAAGAAGGAGGCTAAAACAACTCCGAAACGCGTCGGGTGCAAGCGTATTGGTATCAATAGCTATAAATATGTGTAATCGCATTCTTTTTTTTTTATTTATATCATTTGTTTGATGTCTTTATGAGAGCTTTTTGTAATTAATAAATTGTTGTCTACTTAAAATACTTTCCTACACATTCTTTCATATGTGCCTTTAAAGTCCACTAGGGGAATTATCTCTGTTTAAGTTCTAAGTAATTTTCTAGCAATTATATATAGATATATATTTATATATATTTTTTTTCAGAGACCCTAGAGAATAAAATGGCGGTGTAAAATATAAAATTACGTAGAACCTCCAAACATAAAAAAAATATATATATATATATATTTATATATATATAAATTTTTTATTTTTTATTTTAAGCAGAGACCTTAGAGAATAAAATGGCGCTTGTTGCAAAATATTTTATGTCACACGATATTTGCGCAGCGGTCTTTCAAATCCAATTTTTTTGTGAAAAAATACACTTTCATGAATTAAAAAAAAAAAAAAACCTAAACAGTAAAGTTAGCTCAATTTTTTTGTATAATGTGAAAGATGATGTTACGCACAGTAAATAGATACCTAACATGTAATGCTTTGAAACTGCGCACACTCGTGGAATGGCGAAAAAAACGGCGGTAGTTAAAAATCTCCATAGGCGACGCTTTAAAAAAATGTTACAGGTACCAGGTTAGAGTTACAGAGGAGGTATTTTGCTAGAATTTTCGCTCTCACTCTGACGATCGCTGCAATACCTCACGTGTGTGAACTGAACATCATTTACATTTGCAGGCGGGACTTGCGTTTTCTTTGCTGCGCGAGCATGCGGGAACAGGGGCGATTTTAACTTTTTTTTTTTTACTTTTTTTAACATTGTCCCTTAAACAAAAAAATAAAAATCTGATCACTTTTATTGCTGTCACAAGGAATGTAAACATCCCTTGTGACAGTAATAGGTGGTGACAGGTCCTCTTTATGCACCCGATTCGGCTTTGATCAACGTCACTCCCAGTTTACTCGGCTGCCAAAGGTGCAGATTTACAAAAAAATGTCAGTACTGTATTCAGAATCACCGTTTGAAAACACCCCAATAGGTGGTGACAGGTCCTCTTTATGGAGGGATCGGTGGTCTAAAAGATCCCAAATCCCTCCTTTGCATTTAAAAGTATTCAGATTGCCAAAATCGGCGATTCTGAATACAGTACTGTTTTTTCTTTTTTTTTCTTTTTTTTAAATCGGCGCCATTGGCAGCTGAGTAAACCGGAAGTGACGTCGCTTCTGGGATTTTACATCGGAGAGCCGTTCAAAGCCAAATCCGGCTTTGTTTGAGTCTCAGCCTAGGCGACGGATGTGCCGGCTGGTGGCTGGGGTCTCCATGTGGGACGAGAGGCCCGGGAAGAGCGGAGGAAGGTAGCGGGAGGGGGTACAGCGTTGCATGACCGCGCAATTGTCGGTTAAAGTAGCGCAGTGCTGAATAGTAAAAACTGGACTGGTCATAAGGGGGGGGGGTACCTTCCAGAGGTGAGGTGTATAGAGATGCGTTCTGAAGTTTCCTCATACACCGCTGGATGGTGGAGTCTCTCGTCAGAACGAGGCTTGAGGCGCATGGAAGTGTCCAGGCGGAGGGGGGTGACGTCACCGGATGGCACACAGACAGGAGGAGCAAACAAGGGATCGACTACAACGAGGACAGGCCCAGATTCTAGGATATGACTCAATTCTTTCTTTTAACTCCAAAAATGTGAGTGCACTATGAGAGAATTTTTATTGCATATTAAAATTTGTAAAAAATCTGCACCCAGAGGCGCCTTTTCTCCCTTTTTATCTTTTCAGGGGGGGTTCCCAGTATTGGGGGGGTGAAAGTGCTCATTATTGCCACTATTGGGGAGGAAGGCAGAAGGGGGGGGAGTTCCCAGTATTGGGGGGTGTGAAAGTGCCTAGTATTGGGGGGGGGCAGAAGGGGGGAAAGTTCCCAGTATTGGGGGGGTGAAAGTGCCTAGTATTGGGGGGGCAGAAGGGGGTAGAGTTCCCAGTATTTGGGGTGAAAGTGCCCAGTATTGGGGGAGGGGGGCAGAAGGGGGGAAGTTCTCAATATTGGGGGGGGGGGGTGAAAGTGCCTAGTATTGGGGGCAGAAGGGGAAAAAGTTCCCAAAATTGGGGGGGGGTGAAAGTGCCCAGTATTGGGGGAGGGGGGCAGAAGGGGGGGAAGTTTCCAGTATTGGGGGAGGGGGGCAGAAGGGGGGAAAGTTCCAAGTATTGGGAGGTGGTGAAAGTGCCCAGTATTGGGGGGGGGCAGAAGGGGGGAAGTTCCCAGTATTGGGGGGTAAAAGTACCCTGTATTGGGGAGGGGGGCAGAAGGGGATGAAAGTTCCCAGTATTGGGGGGCAGAAGGAGGGGAAAGTTCCAAGTATTGGGGGGGTTGAAAGTGCCCAGTATTGGGGGGGCAGAAGGGGGCGGGGGAAAGTTCCCAGTATTGGGAGAGGGTGAAAGTGCCCAGTATTGGGGGAGGGGGCAAAAGGGGGTGAAAGTGTCTGGTATTGGAGGAGGGGGAGGAGGGGGGCAGAAGGGGGGAGTTCCCAGTAATGGGGGGTGAAAGTTCCCAGTACTGGGGAGTGAAAGTGCCTAGTATTGGGGGGGCAGAAGGGGGAAAAGTACCCAGTATTGGGGGGTGAAAGTGCCCAGTATTGGGGGAGGGGGGAAGAAGGGGGGGAAGTTTCCAGTATTGGGGGAGGGGGGCAGAAGGGGGGAAGTTCCAAGTATTGGGAGGGGGTGAAAGTGCCCAGTATTGGGGAGGCAGAAGGGGGGAAGTTCCCAGTATTGGGGGGTGAAAGTGCCCTGTATTGGGGAGGGGGGCAGAAGGGAATGAAAGTGCCCAGTATTGGGGAGGCAGAAGGGGGTAAGTTCCCAGTATTGGGGGGGTGAAAGTGCCCTGTATTGGGGAGGGGGGCAGAAGGGGATAAAAGTCCCCAGTATTGGGAAGGCAGAAGGGGGGGGAAGTTTCCAGTGTTGGGGGATGGGGGGCAGAAGGGGGGAGTTCCAAGTATTGGGGAGGTGAAAGTGCCCAGTATTGGCGGAGGGGGGGCAGAAGGGGGGAGTGCCCAGTATTGGGGGAGGGGGGGCAGAAGGGGGTGAAAGTGTCCGGTATTGAAGGGGTTAAGAATGTTACATCACAGATCCTTTGAAAACAACATTTGAGAAGATGAAGATGATGTCTATGGGGAAGGAGAAGAATGTACGGTGATGTGACGGCACTTTTCCCAGCAAATGTGGAGGGAATACATAACTGAAGCCGCGCTCTGCTCAAGACCTCAATTACGGCAATCAGCGCACCTGGAGCCGGTCTATAAATTCCTCATTATACATTACTTCCTCTGATTAATGTACCATGAAGATGCTAAATATGAACAAAAATAAGGTGTCACTTAGCATTACTGCAAGTCTCCCGGGGGGCGCTCCGCCATCGCTTCTCGTCTGAGTCACTCCGCACGCCGAGCCGCCGGAGGAAGTCACCTTGTTCCAGGCACAGTTGTATGCCCCGGTGTGCCGGTTACCTGACATTATATAAAGACGAACTGTAGGGAGATATCATTATTTTTGCTCTGTAATCATTATTACGTTGTCAATTATATATTTTTTTAAATACACACAGTGTAAGTACCTGGTATCAGCCCCTGTACAGCAGAGCTTGAGTGTAAGAGGAAGAAGCAGCACAAGGAGCCTTTTCAAGAGGCATGCTGATAGGAAGAGAGAGCAGAGTGACAGAGAGGTGAGATTCAGGTGGTGGTGGTCCTCAAGGTCTTTAATACATTGTCAATTGTACTGTACAAGCAGTGCGAGTACCGCAAGGTGACCTGGTATCAGCCTCCTGTACAGCAGGGCTGGAGTGTAAGAGGAAGAAGCAGGGCAAGGAGCTAATCACTTCAAGATGGATGCTGGTGGGGGGAGAGAGCAGAGTGACAGAGAGATGAGATTGAGATGGTGGTGGTCCTCAAGGTCTTTAATACATCATTGATTGTATTTTTTCTAAATATAAGCAGTGCAAGTAGTGGAAGGTGACCTGGTATCAGCCCCTGTACAGCAGGGCTGGAGTGTAAGAGAAAGAAGCAGCACAAGGAGCCAAACATTTCAAGAGGCATGCTGGTAGGAAGAAAGAGCAGAATGACAGAGAGATGAGATTCAGGTGGTGGTGGTCCTCAAGGGTCCGAGGGGTCAGACAGAAAAGGCAGACTGGAGACCTATAGAGAGTCTTGAGGTATCCGTTGGAGAGCCCTTATAATGTAGTGTGTATCTAAAGTTACCTCAAATATATTTTATGCTTAGAGAAAAAAGGAAAAAAAATGGCTTACATTTGGTGAGTTTGCAGTGACTCAAGCACGTATAACCACACAACCTTCCACATAAGCAGGTGGAGAAAAAGCCCCGTCTCCATGGGGGATCACAATCCCGGATCATATATGGGTTTTAGGTGGGTATTGTACTTGACCTAGGTGGGTAGAACCATGCAACTGTCCATATAAGCAGGTGGAGAAAAGGCCCCGTCTCCATGGGGGTCCCAATCCTGGATCATCTATGGATTTTTAGGTGGGTATTGTACTTGACGTTGGTGGATAGAACCATGAAACTGTCCACAGAATCAGGTGGAGAAAAGAAACCCTCTCCATGGGGTACCAATCTCGGATCATCTATGGGTTCTTAGGTGGGTATTGTACTTGACCCAAGTGGATAGAACCATGCAACTGTCCACAGAAGCAGGTGGAGAAAAGGTCCCGTCTCCATGGGGGTACCAATCCCGGATCATCTATGGGTTTTTAGGTGGGTTTTGTACTTGACCTAGGTGGGTAGAACCATGCAACTGTCCACATAAGCAGGTGGAGAAAAGGCCCCGTCTCCATGGGAGTACCAATCCAAGATCATCTATGGGTTCTCAAGTGAGTATTGTACTTGACCCAAGTGGATAGAACCATGCAACTGTCATCTATGGGTTTTTAGGTGGGTATTGTACTTGACCTAGGTGGCTAGAACCATGCAACTGTCCACATAATCAGGTGGAGAAAAGGCCCCGTCTCCATGGGGGCACCGATCCCGGATCATCTATGGGTTTTTAGGTGGGTATTGTACTTGACCTAGGTGGGTAGAACCATGCAACTGTCTATATAAGCACGTGGAGAAAAGGCCCTGTCCTCATGGGGGTCCCAATACTGGATCATCTATGGGTTCTTAGGTAGGTATTGTACTTGACCTAGGTGGGTAGAACCATACAACTGTCCACATAAGCAGGTGGAGAAAAGGCCCCGTCTCCATGGGAGTACCAATCCAAGATCATCTATGGGTTCTCAAGTGAGTATTGTACTTGACCCAAGTGGATAGAACCATGCAACTGTCCACAGAAGCAGGTGGAAAAAAGGCCCTGTCTCCATGGGAGACCCAATCCTAAATCCTCTACGGGTCCTGAGGTGGGTTTTGTACTTGATCCAAGCGGGTGGAACCACAACCTTCCACCTAAGCAGGAGAGGAAAAGGCACTCTCTTCATGGGGTCCCAATCCTGGATCCTCTGGGTTCTCAGGTGGGTATTAGTAGGACAAGAGGAGGTCAAAAACCCATTGGTGAACCAAATGGCAGAGGCATTCGGTATGGTGTAGTTTTAGGATGAGACATATTCATCAAGTTCCACGAACATCAAATAGCTTTATTTCACCAAAAGATGCTTTTTAACTTTATAATTCTCCACTCAGTTTACGGTGATACACACGTTTGAGATTTCTCAGTTTCCTGCTCCACCCGAGTGTGTCTGTGCTGAGAGAGAAGAGCTCACCTCTATGCTGCTTCTCTCTTCACTGTCCAGTTAAATTCTGGGGGCTTATCCGGGATAACCTAGGCTCAGAGGAAGCGGGTTGAATGATGCCGACCATCAGACTGAGGACGTCTAGTTGGAGAAAAAAGTCTTTTGAAGGAAATCTCTGGATTGAAGGTGAATATTGCAGCATAGCTGGTTTGGTTATTTTATTTTTTCAAAGGCCCTTTAATTAATGAAATAGCGGACCCTCAATCATGCAGCCTGGCTTTCCAGGAAAGGGGGGGGGGGGGGGCGAGCATGCACCCTCTCCCTCACCCATACCAGGCATATTGATGAGGGCAAGGCCCTTTCTCCACAACCCTGGCCTGCGGTTGTGAGGAGAATAAAGCAGTCTCTAGATCAGGGGTCTCAAACTGGCGGCCGTCCAGCTGCTGCCGAACTACAAGTCCCATCATGCCTTTGCCTGAGGGAGTCATGCTTGTAACTGTCAGCCTTGCAAGGCCTCATGGGACTTGTAGTTTTGCAACAGCTGGGAGGGGCGCCAGTTTGAGACCCCCCTTCTCTGGATTCTGCTCTCCTATGAGATTATGAGGTACATGGTACCCCTACTTATCCCCCCCCCCAAAAAAAAGAATTGTAACCTAGAAATTAAGACACTCAAACGTTTGACAAGTCCTTTATTAAAAAATAAAAATGCCGGCCACCACTGATTGGCAGAAAACAAATTCTGACTGATCCTGGTGGTACCACTATCCGAGCGACACAACCCTGAGCTGTCATCATCTATATAAGGTAAGGGATGGGGGATAGCAGTGATATCATTGACCAAATATGGCCATGGACAGTGATGTCACTCCTGTCCCCGCCCCTTTTGACTATGTGGTGGGGTTTCCCAGTGATCTCAGTGGTCCTTAGGGAGTGACAGGTGCAAACACATGCAACTCCCTTGAGAGCCATTGTGTCAGTACCAGGATCTGAGTAAAAGAATGTCACCAGCACACTAAGGATCTCCAGAGTGGCTCCAGAGCTTTAATCAGCGATCACATCTTTACAGCAGATTGACGTGTTTCAGAGCCACGCAGGACCCCTTCATCAGGCATCAAACGTGTTGCATGCCTGACGAAGGAGTCCTGCGTGGCTCTGAAATTCTGCAAATTTGCTGTAACGATATGATTGCTGATCAAAGCTCTGGAACCACTCTGGAGATCCTTGATCTATTGATCCTCTGGAGATCCATTTGATCCGCGATCCTTTGATCAGTGATCACATCGTTACAGCAGATTGCAGCGTTTCAGAGCCACGCAGGACCCCTTCATCAGGCATGCAACACGTTAGATGCCTGATGAAGGGCTCCTGCGTGGCTCTGAAACGCGTCAATCTGCTGTAACGATGTGGTCGCTGATTAAAGCTCTGGAGCCACTCTAGATGCCTGACGAAGGGGTCCTGCTTGGCTCCAAAATGTTGCAATCGGCTGTAACGATGATATCGCTGATTAAAGCTCTGGACCCACTCTGGAGACCCACTCTTGGTGTGCTGGTGACATTCTTTTACTTGGACTTGACACGGTTCCAGTTTATGGTCACTTCAGCACCCACTTAAATGCACAGCCGTTTCTGTGATTGGTGCCAGGATCTGAACCCACGACCTCTGCTGCATCTGGCAGCGGCTCTTCTTGCTAAGCCATTTGCTATTCAAATTGATTCTATTTGAATTTTGGAAAATGGTTATATTATTTCTATTCTATTCTATTAATTTTTTTTAATTCTATTCTTTTCTATTCTATTCGAATTTCAGAAGATGGTTATAATCTTTCTATTTAACTCTATTTTTTTTTATTTTATTCCTTTCTATTCTTTTATATTCCATTTTATTCTGTTCTTTTATTTTCTATCCTATTTTGTTTCTGTTTTACTCTATTATATTCTATTATTTTATTTTCTGTTATATTCTTTTCTATTCCATTCTATTTATTTATTATAACATAGAAAATAATAGAATGGAATAAACAAATAGAAAAAGAACACAATTAAAAAAACAATAGAATAGAATAGAAATGAATAGAATATAACCATTTCCCAAAATTCAAATAGAATCAATTTGAATTTGAATAGAATAGAAAAGAATAGATTAGAATAGGAAGATGGTTATATTCATTCTATTCTATTCTCTTGTTTTTTCTATACTATTGTGTTATTTAATATTCTATTCTACTCTATTCTTTTCTATTCTATTCAAATTGATTCTATTTGAATTTTGAAAAATTGTTACCGTATATTGTTTATATTCTATTCTATTGTATTGATTTTTTATAACTCTATTCTTTTCTATTCTATTCGAATTTCAGAAGATGGTTATAATTTTTCTATTTAACTCTATTCTTTTTTTATTCTATTCCTTTCTATTCTATTATATTCCATTCTATTCTGTTCTTTTATTTTCTATCCTATTTTGTTCTGTTTTACTCTATTATATTCTATTCTTTTATTTTCTGTTATATTCTTTTCAATTCTATATATTTATTATATAATATAAAAGAATAGAATAGAATAAACAAATAGAAAAAGAGTACCATTAAAAAACAATAGAATAGAATAGAAATGAATAGAAAGAATATAACCATTTCCCAAAATATGAATAGAATAGAAAAGAATAGATTAGAATAGGAAGATGGTTACATTCTATTCTATGCTCTTGTTTTTGTTTTTTTTAGCTACTGCTCTCCAAGCCTGGCCTCCTGACTCTGTGACAGCAGGAAGCTGTCATTTACAGTGGTAGAAATACAACTTCTACAATATGGTGCTCATTTCCTGCACAGGGGGGGGGGGGGGGACATGCAAAAGTTTGGGCATTTGCCATCTCATCCCTTCCCAAGAGCCAAGAAATGAGTATTTGCCGGAGGAGAAGTAGCGGCCTCCACATCCCTCCCGGGAAAGGTGACCTTCAATAAAATGATGTGATCCGTCTTTGGTATGAGGAAGACGTCTTTGTTTCATTAAATCCAATGATAGAAAACATAAGTGGCAATACATCGGAGGAAAGAACATTTCATTGTGCACAGGCAGCTCCCCTCCTCCCGTATCGCAGGATTTCTCCCAGGCTGCTTCTCCTTTATCCGCTCAACAGAAGAACTCACCAACCCTCTAATAGGAAACAGAATAAGGGCCCCTTTACATTCCCAGTTGTGTTATTGCAACATATTAAATTGTGTGAGCCATTCGTTCTGAAGAGGGAGGATGTCACCAGACCAGCGGTCACACATGCTGAGGAACAATCAGAAAACAATCGAACACTAGAATACTTTTTTGAAATCCAGACGTATTTTTTTTTTTTTTTTTGAAATTCGGATGTATTAAAATTTCAGAATTAAGATAGCACCGAATTTAAACAAATCCGAAATAACGAGAAAAAAAAATTGGACGCAATTTTGAATTCAAATCGCTTTAGAAACAGGCTCACCAGAGGTGCAGGGTCTAAGCACTAACCGGTATTCATCAGAGCTCCTGATGGTGGGAATGGGTTTTACAGCATGTTAGTACCAGGTCATGGTCCTCAGGATCACCCCACCAGGAGCTGAGCAAGCCGCGGGGGGGGGGGGGGTACATCCAGTAGAAGAGATAGCAGGTAAGAATCACAGAAACGTAGTCAGTAATGGACATGTGCGGTTAGTTTTGTTCCGAATTGAAATGCGGACGAATTTTCATTTTTTGGAAATTCGGATGTGTCCGTATTCCCGAATTTCACAATGGTACCAAATATAAACAAATCCAAAATAACGGAAAAAAAAATTTGGACAAAATTCGAATTTGAATTGTTTTTGAATCGTTTTTTTTTTAATCCAAACGTTTTCAAATAGTTTTCTAATTCAAATCATTTTCGAATTTCTGAAGAGAATAGAATAGAAAATAAAGGACTAAAGAATACTTTATTGAAATTCGGACGAATTTTCTTTTTTTTTTGTGGAAATTCGGATGTATCCGAATTTCTGAATTACAATAGTACCGAATTTAAATAAATCCGAACTAACGAAAACAAAAATTGGACGAAATTCAAATTCAAATCGCTTTCTAACTGTGGTCGATTCTCTTTCAGATAAAAGTGGTCCCGTGGGCGGATTCGGATCACTTTCAGAAGTGGCGGGAGGGGTGCCCCCCCTTCTCCTCCCACAAGGGGTGCCCCCCTCCTCCTCCCGCCACTTCTCGGTCATTCCCGAGCTTACCTAACCGGTCAGTGAAGCTCAGGAGCGATCCAATGCTGGGGGTAGCTGGGTATGGAGAAGAGTGAGGCTAAGATGGCTGCCACTCATCTCTATGCCTTTGGAGGACCTGAGCGACGTCACTTCCGGTTACTGGGCCAAAGTAAATAAAAATTTTTGTTAACGTAAAATATCAATTTTCTTTTCTTTTTTTTTTTTTTGCTCTTTTGCTTTTAAAGGTAAATGAAAGATTTGGGGTGATTTTTACCCCAGATCTCTCAATAAAGATGACCTAATTTTTATTATAAGGGATGTTTACATTGCTTGTGATAGGAATAAAAGTGATAAAAAAAAACAAAAAAACAAAGGGACAGTGTAAAAAATAAAAAGTAAAATAAATAAGAAAAAAAAAAGCAAAGTGCCCATCCCCTCCGTGCTTGTGCGCAGAATTAAACGCATACGTAAGTCGGGCATCCATCTGTACTCAGTGTTCACACCACACATGTGAGGTATCGCCTATGAATGGTAGAGCAATAATTCTAGCATCCAAGTTTTAATTCATTTTAAAATGTCCACATTTATAAGTGTGTGTGTATTGTGGAGAGGTGACCCCCCCCCCCCCCCCCGTGTCACGCTTTGGAGACAGCTCCACCCAGGCAGACAGGAAGTCAGGCCGAGAAGTCAGGAGGACTCCGCCCTACAGACAGGAAGTCTGGCCGAGAAGTCAGGAGGAATCCGCCCTACAGGCAGGAAGTCTGGCCGAGAAGTCAAGAGGAATCCCCCCTACAGACAGGAAGTCTGGCCGAGAAGTCAAGAGGAATCCGCCCTACAGACAGGAAGTCTGGCCGAGAAGTCAGTAGGAATCCGCCCTACAGACAGGAAGTCTGGCCGAGGAGTCAGGAGGAATCCGCCCTACAGACAGGAAGTCTGGCCGAGGAGTCAGGAGGAATCCGCCCTACAGACAGGAAGTCTGGCCGAGGAGTCAGGAGGAATCCGCCCTACAAAAATTGTTAGCTGTGTGCCGCTAAAGTGTTCGGGTTTGACTTAAAGAAAAGGTGGCAACCCTAGTCTGTAGGGCGAAGTCCTCCTGACTCCTCGGCCAGACTTCCTGTCTGTAGGGTGGAGCCCTCCTGACTCCTCGGCTAGACTTCCTGTCTGTAGGGCGGAGTCCTCCTGACTCCTTGTCCAGACTTTCTGTCTGCCTGGGTGGAGCTGTCTCCAAGTGGGAGCTCTGGGCTCTATCCCTGGGATGCAGGTGAACCCCGCCCACAGGTGTGTAATTAGCATGCCTTCTTCTGCCACAATCAGGCGGTATATATTGCTAATCCAAAGCGTGACACGGGGTCGCCTCTCCACAGTCTGTACAGTGTCTTGCAAAAGTATTCACCCCCCTTGGCATTTTTGGTGTTTTGTTGCCTCGCAACCTGGAATTAACATGGATTGTTTGAGGATTTGCATCATTTAAGTTACAGAACACGCCCACAACTTTGAAGATGTTTTTTTTTTATTGTGAAGCAAACAACAAATAGGACAAAATAACAGAAAAAGTCAATGTGCATAACTATTCACCCCCTAAAGTCAATACTTTGTAGAGCCACCTTTTGCGGCTATCACAGCTTTGGATAAGTCTCTATGAGTCTTGCCACATCTCACCACTGGGATTTTTGCCCATTCCTCCTTGCAAAACTGCTCCAGCTCCTTCAAGTTGGATGGTTTGTGCTTGTGAACAGCAATCTTTAAGTCTGACCACAGATTTTCTATTGGATTGAGGTCTGGGCTTTGACTAGGCCATTCCAACACATTTACATATTTCCCCTTAAACCACTCAAGTGTTGCTTTAGCAGTGTGTTTGGGGTCATTGTCCTGCTGGAAGGTGAATCTCTTTCCTAGCATCAAATCACACACAGGGTGCTACAGGTTTTGCTCAAGAATATCCCTGTATTTAGCACCATCCATTTTTCCCTCAGGTCTGACCAGTTTCCCAGTCCCGACTGCTGAAAAACAGCCCCGCAGCATGATGCTGCCACCACCATGTTTCACAGTGTGGATGGTGTTCTTTGGGTGATGTGATGTGTTGGGTTTGCCCCAGACATAGCGTTTTCTTTGAAGGCCAAAAAGTTCAATTTTAGTCTCATCAGACCAGAGCACCTTCCTCCATACATTTTGGGAGTCTCCCACATGTCTTTTCCCAAACTCAAAATGTGCCATTTTGTTTTTTGCCGAGAGTAATGACTTTCTTCTGGCCACTCTGCCATAAAGCCCAACTCTATGGAGCGTACGGCTTATTGTGGTCCTATGTACAGATACTCCAGTCTCTGCTGTGGAACTCTGCAGCTCCTCCAGGGTTACCTTAGGTCTCTGTGCCGCCTCTCTGATTAATGCCCTCCTTGCCCAGTCCGTGAGTTTTGGTGTGCGGCCGTCTCTTGGCAGGTTTGCTGTTGTGCCATGTTCTTTCCATTTGGTTATGATAGATTTGATGGAGCTCCTAGGGATCATCAAAGATTTGGAGATTTTTTTTTATAACCTAACCTGGGCAGACTGGTTCCAGATGATAGGAATTCAACAGTAATTCCAATACCCACTCGTTACATCCAAGGTATGCAGAATACCATCTCTGAACACACAACACATCCAACCTTGAAGCAAATGGGCTACAGCAGCAGAAGACCACACCGGGTGTCACTCCTGTCAGTTAAGAACAGGAAACTGAGGCTACAATTGGCACAGGATCACCAAAATTGGACAATAGAAGATTGGAAAAACGTTGCCTGGTCTGAGGAGTCTGGATTTCAGCTCCAACATTCAGATGGTGGGGTCAGAATTTGACGTTAAATACCGGGGTTATGGTAGCAGATAGCTGCCATAACCCCGGTATGTTTCTCCACAGCGGGTGGACCGCTTTAAGATAAACGTGGTCTCAGCGGTGGATTCGCAGTGAGATCACTTTTATGGGCGACGGGAGAGGTGCCCCCCCCTCCTGCTGCGTCCCAGGCACTTACTGGAGCAGTCAGTATCGGTGGAGATGTTGCGATCCTGTGGCCTGATGGGCAGGAAATCGAGTGAGGGCATGATGGTCCCACTCGACTCTATGTCCTTGGAGGGATGTCAAACATCTCTTCTGCCCATAAAGGCCTTAAAGGGACACATTTTTAAATGTAAATATGAGATCTGAGGTCTTTTTGACCCCATATCTCACATTAAAGAGATCCTTTCATACTTTTTTTCTAATACAAGGGATGTTTACATTCCTTGTAATAGGAATAAAAGTTATCCAAAATAGTTTTTTTAAAGAGACAGTGTAAAAATAAAAAATAAAAAGCAAAATAAATAAGAAAAAAATTAAAAATTTAAAGCGTCCTGGTCCAACGAGCTCGCGTGCAGAAGCGAACGCATACGTAAGTAGCACCCGCATAGGAAAACGGTGTTTAAACCACACATGTGAGGTATCGCCGCGATCGTTAGAGGGAGAGCAATAATTTTAGCCCTAGTACTTCTCTGTAACTCAAAATTGGTAACCTGTAGACATTTTTAAACGATGCCTATGGAGATTTGTAAGGGTCAAAGTTTGCCACCATTCTACGAGCGGGCGCAGTTTTGAAGCATGACGTGTTGAGTATCAATTTACTCGGCGTAACATTATCTTTCACAATATAGAAAAAAATTGGGCTAACTTTACTGTTTTCTTATTTTTAGACCGCTGCACAAATACAGTGTGACAGAAATTATTGCAATGACCATCATTTTATTCTCTAGGGTGTCTGGGGAAAAAAAAAAAAAAACATGACTGCGCACCGGTGCACAAAGCAAGGTCCATAAAGACATGGATGAGCGAGTTTGGGGGTGGAGGAACTTGACTGACCTCAAGCTGATAGAACACCTTTGGGATGAATTTGAGCGGAGACTGTGAGCCAGGCCTTCTCGTCCAACATCAGTGTCTAACCTCCAAAATGGACTTCTGGAAGAATGGTCAAACATTCCCATAGACACACTCCTAAACCTTGTGGACGGCCTTCCTAGAAGAGTTGAAGCTGTTATAGCTGCAAAGGGCGGGGCCAACTCAATATTGAACCCTACGGACTAATGCCCCGTACACACGGTCGGACTTTGTTCGGACATTCCGACAACAAAATCCTAGAATTTTTTCTGACGGATGTTGGCTCAAACTTGTCTTGCATACACACGGTCACACAAAGTTGTCGGAAAATCCGATCATTCTAAACGCGGTGACGTAAAACACGTACGTCGGGACTATAAACGGGGCAGTGGCCAATAGCTTTCATCCCTTTATTTATTCTGAGCATGCGTGGCACTTTGTCCGTCGGATTTGTGTACACACGATCGGAATTTCCGACAATGGATTTTGTTGTCGGAAAATTTTATATCATGCTCTCAAACTTTGTGGGTCGGAAAATCCGATGGAAAATGTGTGATGGAGCCCACACACGGTCGGAATTTCCGACAACAAGGTCCTATCACACATTTTCCGTCGGAAAATCCGACCGTGTGTACGGGGCATAAGACTGGGATGCCAAAAACTAATTAGGTTAAATTAACAAATCCAAATGCATCCAAAGTCCAACACAATTTAGATAGATCTAGATTCATTGAATTGAATTGACTTTGTTACTGTTACAAATGATACACTGTAATTCTATTTCTACTTATCACTGTGTGTTGTGAGTTTTACTTTTATATACATCTAGAAGTGCTACATTGTTTTCTGATTGTTTTCACTTTTTATGTATCAAGAAGGCTTAAAGACTGAAGTGTAGCCATTTATTGGAAGGTATTTCACACTATTATTGCTTTTGAGAAGTGCAGAATATTTAAGATTATTCATCCAAAAACTGTTTCAATATTTTTATTGATTTTACAAGATGGAAATAGCACATGAAAGCAGATACCATCATTTCTCAGGGCGCATTTGAAATTACAATTCTTAAAGAAAATAACAAGAGAAAGTGAATATCGCTCTTATTACCACATACAGCTTTATAGGTTCACTGGTAATAGAGACATATATATATATATATATATATATATATATATAATAAAAAACCTGATAAATGTTTAATAATAAAAAGGAAGAGAGCAAAAGAAATAGAAAGGGAGAAAAACAAACAAGTAATGAAATAAAGAAAGACGAGTGTGATGAAGATTCGGTAACAGGGTCATGGAGGTGAGATGTTTTGGTTCTACGAATCCCAGATATCTACAATTGTGGATTGCTCAAAAAACGATCACTAACCATAATCCAGTTGAGTTTGTGTTTGACCAGTTCCAAAGGAATCACAGAACTATGCCTACCTCTTGCCATCACAATTCTGGCCGCCAGAAACCTATATGAAAGTAATCTGACAGGCCCTCTGGGTGCATCAGGAAATGCGCTACAAAGTAGACATGTGCATTCGTTTTCGTCCGAATGCATTTTCGTCCGAATTTCAGGTATTTTCATTATCGTTTTAACAAACGATAACGAAAGTGCAGAGTCCGAAAAACGAAAGATCCGACATAAACAAATGCTTTATTTTCGTTTTCGTTGCTACAACAGTTGGATATAGATAGGAGATTCGACATGATGATGACAATAACAAACTGTGTCCATCAAACCTGTGGTCGAATGTGCCTAACCTTAACTCTATTAGTCCAAGATTATTCTACATAGAGAGAAAAGATTCGACGTAGGGGAGAAAAGATTCGACGTAGGGGAGGAAAGATTCGACGTAGGGGAGAAAAGATTCGACGTAGGGGAGGAAAGATTCGACGTAGGGGAGAAAAGATTCGACGTAGGGGAGGAAAGATTCGACGTAGGGGAGGAAAGATTCGACGTAGGGGAGGAAAGATTCGACGTAGGGGAGAAAAGATTCGACGTAGGGGAGAAAAGATTCGACGTAGGGGAGAAAAGATTCGACGTAGGGGAGAAAAGATAAATAAAAATAATGATGATGATGAATGTTATTGGCTGATTGTAACCAAAGAGGGGGAGCAGTAAAATAGCTAGAACTAAGTACACACGTACTTTGGCTTATGGTGTCTGTTGAAAGTTCTAAGAAGATTCGACGGAGCAGGTAAACTATACGGCGTTGTACAGTTTAGCTGCTCCGTCGAATCTTCTTTGAACATTCGACAGACACCATAAGCCTTCAATGACAGATTCGACCTTAATTTGGATTTTTGGACGAATGCAATAAACGAAAAACGAAATGAATAAAAACGAATTTCAGGAGTAACTAAATAAATTTATTTTTCAGACGAAAACGAAATTCCGAAACGAAATTTTTCAGTGTGCACATGTCTACTACAAAGCATTTCATCTACTGAAGATTAACCAAGGTCACGGTATAAATAAACACATATACTCAAGTTCAAAATGTTGGAACAGGCACAAACACTATTTCTTTTTTGTACATCCCCCGGACACAGAACATCTTTAAATTCATAACGAAAGGGTTATGCTGGCACCTTCAGGTGATTGGACACTGGCAAAAAAAATAAAAAAAATAATTAAGGAGATGAAGTTCCTCTCCCAGTTAAGCCAGGCTCCAGTTTTTTGCTATTGTCTGAAGGTGGAACATTATTATACTGGTCACCATTACTTGGTTACAACCAACCCAAAGAATTTCAGAATTGGAATGTAAGGATCCATTTTCTGATACTCCACCAGGACAAGGTAGTTTTATGGCCATAGCTATACTTTTTGCCTAAGGTCTCTTTGTTTAATTTAAACAGCATATAGTATTACCTTCCATCTATACAGATCCTCAGAAGATGGGGACACGGTTGTGCATTCTTTGGATGTGGTTCATGCCATCGGGTGCTACCTCTACTCAACTGCTGCTAGTCAGGAGTTGGAGGAGTTGGATTCCTGATACTCCGTCACCAAGGTGGTTTTATGGCCCCGGGCAGTCATACGATTTGCCTAAAGTGGTCTTTCTTTCCAATTTAAACAGGATACTATATTACTGTCCTTCTATACAAATCCTCAGATGATGGGGGACAAGGTTTTACATGCTTTGGATGTAGTCATTCCATCAGGTGATACCTCTACTCAACTGCTGCTAGTCAGGAGTTGGGTTGTTGATACTCCACCAGGACAAGGTGGTTTTATGGCCCCAGCCATACTTTTTGTCTAAGGTGGTCTCTTCTTTGAAACCTAAACAGGATGTTGTATCGGCGTCCTTCTATACAAATCCTCAGGTGACAGGGGACAAGGTTTTACACGCTTTGGATGTGGTTTTTGTGTCATCTGTGTTACCTCTACTCAACTGATGCTATTTGGCAGCTGGGTTCCCTCTTTGTACTTCCTGAGGGCCCATGGAAGGGTCATGTATTCCTCAGGCTTATGCTTTAAAGAAAGAGATTCCACCTTTTCCAGTGAAAGCCCATTTTACTAGAAGTGTTGGGACTTCTTGGGCTATCAATCTTTAGGCTTCAGCACCTCAGCTTTGTAAAGCTGCTACCTGGGCTTCAGTTCATAACTTTTACTAAGATTTAATTAGCGGGTGTTTTTACTGCTGAGGAAGCTTCTTTCGGTCAAAGCGTCATCCAGTGGGCTGTGTGAGATTCTTAACTTTTTGAGGTTGGTACTCGGTAGCGTGTTCCTGTGTGCTTCCCCTCATTTCATTGCTTTAGGACCTCCCTATTATTATGAATTGGAAGACGCTTTTGGGTTTTGGTTTTTGGGTTTGGGTTTTTGGTTACCTGTAAAATCTTTTTGCTTGAGTACATTACGGGACACAGAGATCTCCTTTTGGTGGTGGGTCAGAGCTTGCTATAACAACTGGAGCTTAATATGGAGGGGTTATCAGTGCCACCTTAATAACATCATGGGTCCCCGGGCAAAGTAATGAAATGGAGTCCCTACCAGGAAGACGTGACCTGCGGCGTACGTAGAAGTAACAGTGGGTGGGGCTAAATGATGCTACATATTGGGCATGGCTTTGTAATCTGATTGCAGTTGCTCCAGAGCTTATGTAAATGAGCAGAAGCTTTGCTGACTTCCATAGGTGTGCGCAGCCTATTGCATTAGGGTGTTCACACCAAAAGACAAACACACATGCGTGCCTATATATATAAATATATATACACACACACTCTAAATATATGTAAACATTTTAAAATGTAGTAGGGTAGTGGATGGTGTCAGTAGGGCAGAGGTTGGTGTCAGTAGTTTTTTTTTATTACTTTATTTTTTGTATTCTTTTTTACAATTTTATTTATATGTTTTACAATTTTTTAGAAGCTTTGGTGAAATATCAGCAGGGGGAATCTGCACTGCACATGGTGATTAGTGTGTGCCCAGGCACAACCGGCACACCCCCTGCGCACGCCTATGCTGACTTCCATCATCCAATCATGGGCAAGCAAAAATGCTGTTTTTTTTTTTTTTTACATTTTCCTTGCACGTGATTGGGTACTCTTTGCAAAGTGAAACCTTACCTCATTTACTAAGCTCTGGAACAGCTTCACTTGCAGAGGGCAATCGCACTTTGCAAAGTGTACCAGTCTATTTGCCTTTAGTAAATAAACCCCAGAGGCTCCTGTTCATTGATAAACTGAAGAATAGTAAACATGTTTACTATGCTTTAGTTACGATTGAACACAGTAAGTGATCAGTACCGATCACTCACTGTGTTCTTTCGGAAAATAAAGGGACTGGTAAATTACATATAGTGGGGGTGGAAAGTATTCAGACCCCCTTAAATTTTTTAATTCTTTGTTATATTGCAGCCATTTGCTAAAATCATTTAAGTTCATTTTTTTCCTCATTAATGTACACACAGCACCCCATATTGTACACACAGCCCCCCATATTGTACACACAGCCCCCCATATTGTACACACAGTTCCCATATTGTACACACAGCCCCCCATATTGTACACACAGCACCCCATATTGTACACACAGCACCTCATATTGTACACACAGCACCCCATATTGTACACACAGCACCTCATATTGTACACACAGCACCCCATATTGTACACACAGCACCTCATATTGTACACACAGCACCCCATATTGTACACACAGCCCCCATATTGTATACACACAGCACCCCATATTGTACACACAGCACCTCATATTGTACACACAGCACCCCATATTGTACACACAGCCCCCCATATTGTACACACAGCACCTCATATTGTACACACAGCACCCCGTATTGTACACACAGCACCCCATATTGTACACACAGCACCCCATATTGTACACACAGCACCCCATATTGTACACACAGCACCCCATATTGTACACACAGCCCCCCATATTGTACACACAGCACCCCATATTGTACACACAGCACCCCATATTATACACACAGCACCCCATATTGTACACACAGCACCCCATATTGTACACACAGCACCCCATATTGTATACACACAGCACCCCATATTGTACACACAGCACCTCATATTGTACACACAGCACCCCATATTGTACACACAGCACCCCATATTGTACACACAGCACCCCATATTATACACACAGCACCCCATATTGTACACACAGCACCCCATATTGTACACACAGCACCCCATATTGTATACACAGCCCCCCATATTGTACACACAGCACCCCATATTGTACACACAGCACCTCATATTGTACACACAGCACCCCATATTGTACACACAGCACCCCATATTGTACACACAGCCCCCCATATTGTACACACAGCACCCCATATTGTACACACAGCACCTCATATTGTACACACAGCCCCCTATATTGTACACACAGCACCCCATATTGACAGAAAAACACAGAATTGTTGACATTTTTGCAGATGTATTAAAAAAGAAAAACTGAAATATCACATGATCCTAAGTATTCAGACCCTTTGCTCAGTATTTAGTAGAAGCCCCTTTTGATGAGTCTTTTTGGGAAAGATGCAACAAGTTTTTCACACCTGGATTTGGGGATCATCTGCCATTCCTCCTTGCAGATCCTCTCCAGTTCTGTCAGGGGGGATGGTAAACGTTGGTGGACGGCCATTTTTAGGTCTCTCCAGAGATGCTCAATTGGGTTTAAGTCAGGGCTCTGGCTGGGCCATTCAAGAACAGTCACGGAGTTGTTGTGAAGCCACTCCTTCATTATTTTAGCTGTGTGCTTAGGGTCATTGTCTTGTTGGAAGGTAAACCTTCGGCCCAGTCTTAGGTCCTAAGCACTCTGGAGAAGGTTTTCGTCCAGGATATCCCTGTACTTGGCCACATTCATCTTTCCCTCGATTGCAACCAGTTGTCCTGTCCCTGCAGCTGAAAAACACCCCCACAGCATGATGCTGCCACCACCATGCTTCACTGTTGGGACTGTATTGGACAGGTGATGAGCAGTGCCTGGTTTTCTCTACACATACCGCTTAGAATTAAGGCCAAAAAGTTCTATCTTGGTCTCATCAGACCAGAGAATCTTATTTCTCACCATCTTGGAGTCCTTCAGGTGTTTTTTTTAGCAAACTCCATGCGGGCTTTCATGTGCCTTGCACTGAGGAGAGGCTTCCGTCGGGCCACTCTGCCATAAAGCCCCGACTGGTGGAGGGCTGCAGTGATGGTTGACTTTCTACAACAAATTTGAGGAATTGGACATGTTGGAAATTTTTTGAAAAATAAAACATTTTGTAATCAATGATGGGAGAATCGTGTGAGAAATGTAATAAGAAAAGAAAATTTACGGAGAGAAAAGAAGATTCCCGGCAACGAAAATTATTTTCTGTAGCAACATGAGGTGAAATTGAAGGCTTGGTTGGCCGAAGTTCGAAAATCAATGGTGGCATCATCCGATCAAAAAAAACAAACAAACTTTTTGATTTTAAAAAGAAAATTCTTTTGAAATTCGACCATGTATGGCCTGCTTTATATAGACAGGTGTGTGGCTTTCCTAATCAAGTCCACTCAGTATAATCAAACACAGCTGGACTCAAATGAAGGTGTAGAACCATCTCAAGGATGATCAGAAGAAATGGACCTGAGTTATATATATGAGCGTCACAGCAAAGGGTCTGAATACTTAGGACCATGTGATATTTCAGTTTTTCTTTTTTAACCACTTCCCGCCCGCCCTATAGCCATCCACATGTGCCCAATCTGTGCCAATCAGTGCCCACAAATGGGCACTGATTGGCACTATTATGTCAATGGTCTGCCCAGCAATGCCCAGATCTGCCCAGCAATGCTTTAGCAGTGCCACCTGTCATTGCCCATCTGTGCCACCTGTCATTGCCCATCGGTGCCACCTGTCAGGTGGGCACTGATGGGCACAGATGGGCACTATCAGTGCCCATCAGTGCCACACATCAGTGCCACACATAAGTACCCATCAGTGCCACCCATATATACCAATCAATGCCACCTACGAGTGCCCATCAGTGCCGCCTATGTGTGCCCATCGGTGCCACCTATGAGTGCCCATCAGTGCCGCATACCAGTGCCACCTATCAGTGCCCATCAGTGCCACCTATCAGTGCCCATCAGTGCCGCCTATCAGTGCCCATCATCAGTGCCCGTTAGTGCCACCTCATTGGTGCCACCTCATCGGTGCCCATCAGTGCCGCCGTATCAGTGCCCATTATTGAAGGAGAAAGCGTACTTATTTACAAAAAAAATTAACAGAAACAAAGAAAAATGTGTTTTTTTTCGAAATTTTCGGTCTTTTTTTATTTGTTGCGCAAAAAATAAAAACCGCAGAGGTGATCAAATACCACCAAAAGAAAGTTCTATTTGTGGGAACAAAATGATAAAAAATTTGTTTGGGTACAGTGTAGCATGACCGCGCAATTGTCATTCAAATTGCAACAGCGCTGAAAGGTGAAAATTGGGCTGGGCGGGAAGGTGTCTAAGTGCCTGGTATTGAAGTGGTTAATAAATCCGCAAAAATGTCAACAATTCTGTGTTTTTCTGTCAATATGGGGTGCTGTGTGTACTATATGGGGTGCTGTGTGTACTATATGGGGTGCTGTGTGTACAATATGGGGTGCTGTGTGTACAATATGGGGGGCTGTGTGTACAATATGGGGTGCTGTGTGTACAATATGGGGTGCTGTGTGTACAATATGGGGTGCTGTGTGTACATTAATGAGGAAAATCAACTTAAATGATTTTAGCAAATGGGTACAATATAACAAAGAGTGAAAAATTTAAGGGGGTCTGAATACTTTCCGTCCCCACTGTATTTTCCAGGCTCCCACAGTACGAGGAGGAGATCAAGGAACATCCAAGTTCAGATTTCATTTTTTTTTCCTGTACAAAAAATAAATAAATAATAAAGATAATAATGGAATGGTTTTTGGCACTAGAACAGGGTCAGGATTTATGATAGGAGGTTGTGTATTCCTTGGGAGCCATATAAAGCCAATATCTCCCTTAACATTTACCAGAACCACCTTGATTTTGCCTTCCCCATTGACTGAAATGCATTTCTCCAAAATCTCAGTTAAATAAAAACTCTCAATTTCATTCATCCCGATTCGTGTGTCTCACATGGTTGTTTTCAGTGATATTTTAACTTAAAATAACTTTATTGACTTTTGCACCGTGTGAAGAATGCCGGGTATTCAGTGGAAACCTTTTAGAGCAAGAAATGATTCCTCTTCCTGCCCGGCACAGGCAGAGTTACCGGGAGGATGGAGGAACTGAGCAGAACTCTGCCCGGCACAGGAAGAGTTACCGGGAGGACGGAGGAACCGAGCAGAACTCTGTCCGGCACAGGAAGAGTTACCGGGAGGACGGAGGAACCGAGCAGAACTCTGTCCGGCACAGGAAGAGTTACCGGGAGGACGGAGGAACCGAGCAGAACTCTGTCCGGCACAGGAAGAGTTACCGGGAGGACGGAGGAACCGAGCAGAACTCTGTCCGGCACAGGAAGAGTTACCGGGAGGATGGAGGAACTGAGCAGAACTCTGCCCGGCACAGGAAGAGTTACCGGGAGGACGGAGGAACCGAGCAGAACTCTGTCCGGCACAGGAAGAGTTACCAGGACAATGGAGGAACCGAGCAGAACTCTGTCCAGCACAGGAAGAGTTACCAGGACAATGGAGGAACCAAGCAGAACTCTGTCCGGCACAGGAAGAGTTACCGGGAGGATGGAGGAACCGAGCAGAACTCTGTCCAGCACAGGAAGAGTTACCGGGAGGACAGAGGAACCGAGCAGAACTCTGTCCGGCACAGGAAGAGTTACCGGGAGGACGGAGGAACCGAGCAGAACTCTGCCCGGCACAGGAAGAGTTACCGGGAGGACGGAGGAACCGAGCAGAACTCTGTCCGGCACAGGAAGAGTTACCGGGAGGATGGAGGAACTGAGCAGAACTCTGCCCGGCACAGGAAGAGTTACCGGGAGGACGGAGGAACCGAGCAGAACTCTGTCCGGCACAGGAAGAGTTACCGGGAGGACGGAGGAACCGAGCAGAACTCTGTCCGGCACAGGAAGAGTTACCGGGAGGACAGAGGAACTGAGCAGAACTCTGTCCAGCACAGGAAGAGTTACCAGGACAATGGAGGAACCGAGCAGAACTCTGTCCAGCACAGGAAGAGTTACCGGGAGGACGGAGGAACCGAGCAGAACTCTGCCCGGCACAGGAAGAGTTACCGGGAGGACGGAGGAACCGAGCAGAACTCTGCCCGGCACAGGAAGAGTTACCGGGAGGATGGAGGAACTGAGCAGAACTCTGCCCGGCACAGGAACAGTTACCGGGAGGACAGAGGAACTGAGCAGAACTCTCTCCAGCACAGGAAGAGTTACCAGGACAATGGAGGAACCGAGCAGAACTCTGTCCAGCACAGGAAGAGTTACCAGGACAATGGAGGAACCAAGCAGAACTCTGTCCAGCACAGGAAGAGTTACCAGGACAATGGAGGAACCAAGCAGAACTCTGTCCGGCACAGGAAGAGTTACCGGGAGGATGGAGGAACCGAGCAGAACTCTGTCCAGCACAGGAAGAGTTACCGGGAGGACAGAGGAACCGAGCAGAACTCTGTCCGGCACAGGAAGAGTTACCGGGAGGACGGAGGAACCGAGCAGAACTCTGTCCGGCACAGGAAGAGTTACCGGGAGGATGGAGGAACCGAGCAGAACTCTGTCCGGCACAGGAAGAGTTACCAAGAGGACGGATGAACTGAGCAGAACTCTGTCCGGCACAGGAAGGGTTACCGGGAGGACGGAGGAACTGAGCAGAACTCTGTCCGGCACAGGAAGAGTTACCAGGACAATGGAGGAACCGAGCAGAACTCTGCCCGGCACAGGAAGAGTTACCGGGAGGACAGAGGAACCGAGCAGAACTCTGTCCGGCACAGGAAGAGTTACCGGGAGGACGGAGGAACCGAGCAGAACTCTGTCCGGCACAGGAAGAGTTACTGGGAGGACGGAGGAACCGAGCAGAACTCTGTCCGGCACAGAAAGAGTTACCGGGAGGATGGAGGAACCGAGCAGAACTCTGTCCGGCAAAGGAAGATTTACCGGGAGGACAGAGGAACCGAGCAGAACTCTGTCCGGCACAGGAAGAGTTACCGGGAGGACAGAGGAACCGAGCAGAACTCTGTCCGGCACAGGAAGAGTTACCGGGAGGACGGAGGAACCGAGCAGAACTCTGTCCGGCACAGGAAGAGTTACCGGGAGGATGAAGGAACCGAGCAGAACTCTGTCCAGCACAGGAAGAGTTACCAAGAGGACGGAGGAACCGAGCAGAACTCTGTCCGGCACAGGAAGAGTTACCGTGAGGAGGGAGGAACCGAGCAGAACTCTGTCCGGCACAGGAAGAGTTACCGGAAGGATGGAGGAACCGAGCAGAACTCTGTCCAGCACAGGATGGGTTACCGGGAGGATGGAGGAACCGAACAGAACTCTGTCCGGCACAGGAAGAGTTACCAGAAGGATGGAGGAACCAAGCAGAACTCTGTCCGGCACAGGAAGAGTTACCGGGAGGATGGAGGAACCGAACAGAACTCTGTCAGGCACAGGAAGGGTTACCGGGAGGATGGAGGAACCGAACAGAACTCTGCCCGGCACAGGAAGAGTTACCGGGAGGACAGAGGAACCAAGCAGAACTCTGTCCGGCACAGGAAGAGTTACCGGGAGGACGGAGGAACCGAGCAGAACTCTGTCCAGCACAGGAAAAGTTACCAAGAGGACGGAGGAACCGAGCAGAACTCTGTCCGGCACAGGAAGGGTTACCGGGAGGACGGAGGAACTGAGCAGAACTCTGCCCGGCACAGGAAGAGTTACCGGGAGGACAATGGAGGAACCGAGCAGAACTCTGTCCAGCACAGGAAGAGTTACCAGGACAATGGAGGAACCGAGCAGAACTCTGTCCGGCACAGGAAGAGTTACCGGGAGGATGGAGGAACCGAGCAGAACTCTGTCCAGCACAGGAAGAGTTACCAGGAGGACAGAGGAACCGAGCAGAACTCTGTCCAGCACAGGAAGAGTTACCAGGACAATGGAGGAACCGAGCAGAACTCTGTCCGGCACAGGAAGAGTTACCGGGAGGATGGAGGAACCGAGCAGAACTCTGTCCAGCACAGGAAAAGTTACCAAGAGGACGGAGGAACCGAGCAGAACTCTGTCCGGCACAGGAAGGGTTACCGGGAGGACGGAGGAACTGAGCAGAACTCTGTCCGGCACAGGAAGAGTTACCAGGACAATGGAGGAACTGAGCAGAACTCTGCCCGACACAGGAAGAGTTACCGGGAGGACAGAGGAACCGAGCAGAACTCTGTCCGGCACAGGAAGAGTTACCGGGAGGAGGGAGGAACCGAGCAGAACTCTGTCCGGCACAGGAAGAGTTACCGAGAGGACAGAGGAACCGAGCAGAACTCTGTCCGGCACAGGAAGAGTTACCGGGAGGACGGAGGAACCGAGCAGAACTCTGTCCGGCACAGGAAGAGTTACCGGGAGGATGGAGGAACCGAGCAGAACTCTGTCCAGCACAGGAAGAGTTACCAAGAGGACGCAGGAACCGAGCAGAACTCTGTCCGGCACAGGAAGAGTTACCGTGAGGAGGGAGGAACCGAGCAGAACTCTGTCCGGCACAGGAAGAGTTACCGGAAGGATGGAGGAACCGAGCAGAACTCTGTCCGGCACAGGAAGAGTTACCGGGAGGATGGAGGAACCGAACAGAACTCTGCCCGGCACAGGAAGAGTTACCGAGAGGACAGAGGAACCAAGCAGAACTCTGTCCGGCACAGGAAGAGTTACCGGGAGGACAGAGGAACCGGGCAGGACTCTGCCCGGCACAGGAAGAGTTACCGGGAGGACGGAGGAACCGAGCAGAACTCTGTCCGGCACAGGAAGAGTTACCGGGAGGACAGAGGAACTGAGCAGAACTCTGTCCAGCACAGGAAGAGTTACCAGGACAATGGAGGAACCGAGCAGAACTCTGTCCAGCACAGGAAGAGTTACCAGGACAATGGAGGAACCAAGCAGAACTCTGTCCGGCACAGGAAGAGTTACCGGGAGGATGGAGGAACCGAGCAGAACTCTGTCCAGCACAGGAAGAGTTACCGGGGGGACAGAGGAACCGAGCAGAACTCTGTCCGGCACAGGAAGAGTTACCGGGAGGACGGAGGAACCGAGCAGAACTCTGCCCGGCACAGGAAGAGTTACCGGGAGGACGGAGGAACCGAGCAGAACTCTGTCCGGCACAGGAAGAGTTACCGGGAGGATGGAGGAACTGAGCAGAACTCTGCCCGGCACAGGAAGAGTTACCGGGAGGACGGAGGAACCGAGCAGAACTCTGTCCGGCACAGGAAGAGTTACCGGGAGGACGGAGGAACCGAGCAGAACTCTGTCCGGCACAGGAAGAGCTACCGGGAGGACAGAGGAACTGAGCAGAACTCTGTCCAGCACAGGAAGAGTTACCAGGACAATGGAGGAACCGAGCAGAACTCTGTCCGGCACAGGAAGAGTTACCGGGAGGATGGAGGAACCGAGCAGAACTCTGTCCAGCACAGGAAGAGTTACCGGGAGGACAGAGGAACCGAGCAGAACTCTGTCCGGCACAGGAAGAGTTACCAGGACAATGGAGGAACCGAGCAGAACTCTGTCCAGCACAGGAAGAGTTACCAGGACAATGGAGGAACCAAGCAGAACTCTGTCCGGCACAGGAAGAGTTACCGGGAGGACGGAGGAACCGAGCAGAACTCTGCCCGGCACAGGAAGAGTTACCGGGAGGACGGAGGAACCGAGCAGAACTCTGTCCGGCACAGGAAGAGTTACCGGGAGGATGGAGGAACTAAGCAGAACTCTGCCCGGCACAGGAACAGTTACCGGGAGGACAGAGGAACTGAGCAGAACTCTGTCCAGCACAGGAAGAGTTACCAGGACAATGGAGGAACCGAGCAGAACTCTGTCCAGCACAGGAAGAGTTACCAGGACAATGGAGGAACCAAGCAGAACTCTGTCCGGCACAGGAAGAGTTACCGGGAGGATGGAGGAACCGAACAGAACTCTGTCCAGCACAGGAAGAGTTACCGGGAGGACAGAGGAACCGAGCAGAACTCTGTCCGGCACAGGAAGAGTTACCGGGAGGACGGAGGAACCGAGCAGAACTCTGTCCGGCACAGGAAGAGTTACCGGGAGGATGGAGGAACCGAGCAGAACTCTGTCCGGCACAGGAAGAGTTACCAAGAGGACGGATGAACTGAGCAGAACTCTGTCCGGCACAGGAAGGGTTACCGGGAGGACGGAGGAACTGAGCAGAACTCTGTCCGGCACAGGAAGAGTTACCAGGACAATGGAGGAACCGAGCAGAACTCTGCCCGGCACAGGAAGAGTTACCGGGAGGACAGAGGAACCGAGCAGAACTCTGTCCGGCACAGGAAGAGTTACCGGGAGGACGGAGGAACCGAGCAGAACTCTGTCCGGCACAGAAAGAGTTACCGGGAGGATGGAGGAACCGAGCAGAACTCTGTCTGGCAAAGGAAGATTTACCGGGAGGACAGAGGAACCGAGCAGAACTCTGTCCGGCACAGGAAGAGTTACCGGGAGGACAGAGGAACCGAGCAGAACTCTGTCCGGCACAGGAAGAGTTACCGGGAGGACGGAGGAACCGAGCAGAACTCTGTCCGGCACAGGAAGAGTTACCAGGAGGATGGAGGAACCGAGCAGAACTCTGTCCAGCACAGGAAGAGTTACCAAGAGGACGGAGGAACCGAGCAGAACTCTGTCCGGCACAGGAAGAGTTACCGTGAGGAGGGAGGAACCGAGCAGAACTCTGTCCGGCACAGGAAGAGTTACCGTGAGGAGGGAGGAACCGAGCAGAACTCTGTCCAGCACAGGATGGGTTACCGGGAGGATGGAGGAACCGAACAGAACTCTGTCTGGCACAGGAAGAGTTACCAGAAGGATGGAGGAACCAAGCAGAACTCTGTCCGGCACAGGAAGAGTTACCGGGAGGATGGAGGAACCGAACAGAACTCTGTCAGGCACAGGAAGGGTTACCGGGAGGATGGAGGAACCAAACAGAACTCTGCCCGGCACAGGAAGAGTTACCGGGAGGACGGAGGAACCGAGCAGAACTCTGCCCGGCACAGGAAGAGTTACCGGGAGGACGGAGGAACCGAGCAGAACTCTGTCCAGCACAGGAAGAGTTACCGGGAGGACGGAGGAACCGAGCAGAACTCTGCCTGGCACAGGAACAGTTACCGGGAGGACAGAGGAACCGAGCAGAACTCTGTCCAGCACAGGAAGAGTTACCAGGACAATGGAGGAACCGAGCAGAACTCTGTCCAGCACTGGAAGAGTTACCAGGACAATGGAGGAACCGAGCAGAACTCTGTCCGGCACAGGAAGAGTTACCGGGAGGATGGAGGAACCGAGCAGAACTCTGTCCAGCACAGGAAAAGTTACCAAGAGGACGGAGGAACCGAGCAGAACTCTGTCCGGCACAGGAAGGGTTACCGGGAGGACGGAGGAACTGAGTAGAACTCTGTCTGGCACAGGAAGAGTTACCAGGACAATGGAGGAACTGAGCAGAACTCTGCCCGACACAGGAAGAGTTACCGGGAGGACAGAGGAACCGAACAGAACTCTGTCCGGCACAGGAAGAGTTACCGGGAGGACAGAGGAACCGAGCAGAACTCTGTCCGGCACAGGAAGAGTTACCGGGAGGAGGGAGGAACCGAGCAGAACTCTGTCCGGCACAGGAAGAGTTACCGGGAGGATGGAGGAACCGAGCAGAACTCTGTCCAGCACAGGAAGAGTTACCGGGAGGACAGAGGAACCGAGCAGAACTCTGTCCGGCACAGGAAGAGTTACCGGGAGGACGGAGGAACCGAGCAGAACTCTGTCCGGCACAGGAAGAGTTACCGGGAGGATGGAGGAACCGAGCAGAACTCTGTCCAGCACAGGAAGAGTTACCAAGAGGACGCAGGAACCGAGCAGAACTCTGTCCGGCACAGGAAGAGTTACCGTGAGGAGGGAGGAACCGAGCAGAACTCTGTCCGGCACAGGATGGGTTACCGGGAGGATGGAGGAACCGAACAGAACTCTGTCCGGCACAGGAAGAGTTACCAGAAGGATGGAGGAACCAAGCAGAACTCTGTCCGGCACAGGAAGAGTTACCGGGAGGATGGAGGAACCGAACAGAACTCTGCCCGGCACAGGAAGAGTTACCGGGAGGACAGAGGAACCAAGCAGAACTCTGTCCGGCACAGGAAGAGTTACCGGGAGGACAGAGGAACCGGGCAGGACTCTGCCCGGCACAGGAAGAGTTACCGGGAGGATGGAGGAACCGAGCAGAACTCTGTCCGGCACAGGAAGAGTTACCGGGAGGACGGAGGAACCGAGCAGAACTCTGCCCGGCACAGGAACAGTTACTGGGAGGACAGAGGAACCGAGCAGAACTCTGTCCAGCACAGAAAGAGTTACCAGGACAATGGAGGAACCGAGCAGAACTCTGTCCGGCACAGGAAGAGTTACCGGGAGGATGGAGGAACCGAGCAGAACTCTGTCCAGCACAGGAAGAGTTACCAAGAGGACGGAGGAACCAAGCAGAACTCTGTCCGGCACAGGAAGGGTTACCGGGAGGACGGAGGAACTGAGCAGAACTCTGTCCGGCACAGGAAGAGTTACCAGGACAATGGAGGAACTGAGCAGAACTCTGCCCGGCACAGGAAGAGTTACCGGGAGGACAGAGGAACCGAACAGAACTCTGTCCGGCACAGGAAGAGTTACCGGGAGGACGGAGGAACCGAGCAGAACTCTGTCCGGCACAGGAAGAGTTACCAAGAGGACGGAGGAACTGAGCAGAACTCTGTCCGGCACAGGAAGGGTTACCGGGAGGACGGAGGAACTGAGCAGAACTCTGTCCGGCACAGGAAGAGTTACCAGGACAATGGAGGAACCGAGCAGAACTCTGCCCGGCACAGGAAGAGTTACCGGGAGGACAGAGGAACCGAGCAGAACTCTGTCCGGCACAGGAAGAGTTACCGGGAGGACGGAGGAACCGAGCAGAACTCTGTCCGGCACAGGAAGAGTTACCGGGAGGACAGAGGAACCGAGCAGAACTCTGTCCGGCACAGGAAGAGTTACCGGGAGGACGGAGGAACCGAGCAGAACTCTGTCCGGCACAGGAAGAGTTACCGGGAGGATGGAGGAACCGAGCAGGACTCTGTCCAGCACAGGAAGAGTTACCAAGAGGACGGAGGAACCGAGCAGAACTCTGTCCGGCACAGGAAGAGTTACGGTGAGGAGGGAGGAACCGAGCAGAACTCTGTCCGGAACAGGAAGAGTTACCGGAAGGATGGAGGAACCGAGCAGAACTCTGTCCGGCACAGGATGGGTTACCGGGAGGATGGAGGAACCGAACAGAACTCTGTCCGGCACAGAAAGAGTTATCAGAAGGATGGAGGAACCGAACAGAACTCTGTCCGGCACAGGAAGAGTTACCGGGAGGATGGAGGAACCGAACAGAACTCTGTCCGGCACAGGAAGAGTTACCGGGAGGATAGAGGAACCGAACAGAACTCTGTTAGGCACAGGAAGAGTTACCAGGAGGACGGAGGAACCCAACAGAACTCTGTCAGGCACAGGAAGGGTTACCGGGAGGATGGAGGAACCGAACAGAACTCTGTCCGGCACAGGAAGAGTTACCGGGAGGATGGAGGAACCGAGCAGAACTCTGTCCGGCACAGGAAGAGTTACCGGGAGAAGGGAGGAACCGAGCAAAACTCTGTCCGGCACAGGAAGAGTTACCGGGAGGATAGAGGAACCGAACAGAACTCTGTCAGGCACAGGAAGGGTTACCGGGAGGATAGAGGAACCGAACAGAACTCTGTCCGGCACAGGAAGAGTTACCGGGAGGATGGAGGAACCGAGCAGAACTCTGTCCGGCACAGGAAGAGTTACCGGGAGAAGGGAGGAACCGAGCAAAACTCTGTCCGGCACAGGAAGAGTTACCGGGAGGATAGAGGAACCGAACAGAACTCTGTCCGGCACAGGAAGAGTTACCGGGAGGATGGAGGAACCGAGCAGAACTCTGTCCGGCACAGGAAGAGTTACCGGGAGGATGGAGGAACCGAGCAAAACTCTGTCCGGCACAGGAAGAGTTACCGGGAGGATAGAGGAACCGAACAGAACTCTGTCAGGCACAGGAAGGGTTACCGGGAGGATGGAGGAACCAAGCAGAACTCTGTCCGGCACAGGAAGAGTTACCGGGAAGATGGAGGAACCGAGCAGAACTCTGTCCGGCACAGGAAGAGTTACCGGGAAGATGGAGGAACCGAACAGAACTCTGTCCGGCACAGGAAGAGTTACCGGGAGGATGGAGGAACCGAACAGAACTCTGTCCGGCAGAGCCATCTATTTCTTCCCTGATCTCCAAATATAAAAGTCCCATTTTTCCGGGTTTTATGGCCGGTGAGCAGAAGACGAGTGTGTGGTTGGAGAGAATACATTGTATTTGTTGGAGGATAAATAAAGGATTCTTCAACCTTGAAAGCTGAATATTATGTTTCTGTGCCGCAGAAAGACCCATAATTCAACACCGCTGCAGGCTGAGCAAGAGAGAGAGAAAATGGAGGGGGAGAAAAAGAGAGGGAGGGGGAGGGGGTACAAAGAGGGGGAGAAGAGGGAGAGAGAAAGAGGGACAACAGAGAGGAAGGGGGAGAAAGAGAGGAGAAAATTGAGAAGGAGAAAAATGAGAGAAGTGCGAGGGGGGGCATACAGAAGAGGGGGGAGAAAAAAAAAGGAAGAACAGTGTGGGAAGGAGACACAGGGAGGGAGGAGGAAGAGGAGGAGATGGAGGAGAAGGGGAGAAAAAAAGGAGAGGGGTGGAGGAGGGATACAGAAAGGAGGGGGGAGATGAGGAAATAGAGAAGGAGAAAAAAGGAGGGGGGTGGAGGAGGGATTCAGAAAGGAGGGGAGGAGGAGGAAAGGGAGGAGGGGGGGAGCAAAAAGGAGAGTGGTGGTGGAGGGATACAGAAAAGAGGGGGGAGAGGAGGAAATGGAGGAGGGGGGAGAAAAAAGGAGGGAGGTGGAGAAGGGATACAGAAAGACGGGGGGGGGGGGGATGGAGGAGGGGGGAGAAAAAAAGAGGGGTGGAGGAGGGATACACAAAGGAGGGGGGAGAGGGAGAGAACAGAGTGGTGGTGGGGGTAAGGGGGTGTGAGAACTTTGAAAGAGGGGGAGATAAAAGGGGGAGGTGAAGGAGGAATTGAGAGCGGGAGGGAATTACCAAGAGTAATGGAGCAG
>JBBDGP010003010.1:150000-213006 GCA_037952835.1 Lithobates septentrionalis
ACAACAATCAATTGTGATCTAACTGCTATAGTGTTGTAATAGATCATCCCAGTAGACCCGAGGGTCAGCTCACTGGAGTGAAAATAAAACAGCACAGGACACTCTACATGTTTCGGAATAACATAGAAAGACTCAGTTCTTTCTATAGTGTATGTTTCCTTCCTCAGGAGTTTCAAAGAAGCAGTTTTGATGTGTTTAAAACATTTGTTTCTTCATTGTAAACATTGTACATAGACGTATTGAGAGATGGGCTCCCACAGCCTTGGGTCCAAGGGGTTAATTAGGTTTTCTAGTCACTGATGCAAGCAGTAATTGTTATTGGAGAAGTAAGAAGAGAGATTTTGGGTACTATGCAGAGTTTGGCTTTGGCGTTGACCTCAAAAAAGACAGCAGGCCAGGGCTCACAAGAGCCACCACTGGTGGATGGACTTGGCATGTATCTTTGGTGGTTCACTGTAATGACACACACTGCAGGGAAAGCAGGCTCCTCTCAGCTATGCTAACGCACCCCTGAACCCCGCACTCTGTACATAACACACCCCTGAACCCTACACTCTGTACATAACACAACCCTGAACCCTACACTCTGTACATAACACACCCCTGAACCCTACACTCTGTACATAACACAACCCTGAACCCTGCACTCTGTACATAACACAATCCTGAACCCTGCACTCTGTACATAACACAACCCTGAACTCTGCACTCTGTACATAACGCACGCCTGAACCCTGCACTCTGTATATAACGCACCCCTGAACCCTGCACTCTGTACATAACACACCCCTGAACCCTACACTCTGTACATAACACAACCCTGAACCCTACACTCTGTACATAACACACCCCTGAACCCTACACTCTGTACATAACACAACCCTGAACCCTGCACTCTGTATATAACACAATCCTGAACCCTGCACTCTGTACATAACACAACCCTGAACTCTGCACTCTGTACATAACGCACGCCTGAACCCTGCACTCTGTAGATAACGCACCACTGAACTCAGCACTCTGTACATAACACAACCCTGAACCCTACACTCTGTACATAACACAACCCTGCACTCTGTATATAACACACCCCTGAACTCAGCACTCTGTACATAACGCACCCTTGAACCCTGCACTCTGTACATAACGCAACCCTGAACCCTGCACTCTGTACGTAGCACACTCCAGATACAACCGACACTTTGAGGGCAACCATATTGCTGATGCAGCCCGCAATATAAATTGTGTTCGATTCCCCTGCTCTAGGGTGTCTGTTTTAACAAAATATACAGTATACACCCTATATTACCAAAAGTATTTGGACACCTGTCTTTACACGCACATGAACTTTAATGGCATCCCAGTCTTAGCCCGTAGGGTTCAATATTGAGTTGGCCCACCCTTTGCAGCTATAACAGCTTCAACTCTTCTGGGAAGGCCATCCACAAGGTTTAGGAGTGTGTCTATGGGAATGTTTGACCATTCTTCCAGAAACGCATATAAGGTGGATGAGAAGGCCTGGCTCAAAGTCTCTGCTCTAATTTATCCCAAAGGTGTTCTATCGGGTTGAGGTCAGGACTCTGTGCAGGCCAGTCAAGTTCCTCCACCCCAAAATCACTCATCCACACTATATTGCCAAAAGTATTGGGCCACCCCTACAAATCATTTGGTGGAGGGGGATTATGGTGTGGGGAGTTGTTTTTCAGGGGTTGAACTCTTAAGACGTCAGCATATCAAGACATTTTGGACAATTTCATGCTCCCAACTTTGTGGGAAGAGTTTGGGGACGGCCCCTTCCTTTCCAACATGACTGCACACCAGTGCACAAAGCAAGGTCCATAAAGACATGGATGAGCGAGTTTGGGGTGGAGGAACTTGACTGACCTGCACAGAGTCCTGACCTCAACCCGATAGAACACCGAAGAAGAACACAAGAAGAAAGGCAGGATAGCAGACGTGTGGGAGCATGAAATTGTCCAAAATGTCTTGGTATGCTGACGCCTAAAGAGTTCCCTTCACTGGAACTAAGAGGCCAAGCCCAACCCCTGAAAAACAACCCCCACACCATAATCCCCCCTCCACCAAATGATTTGGACCACTGCACAAAGCAAAGTCCATAAAGACATGGATGAGCGAGTTTGGGGTGGAGGAACTTGAATGACCTCAACCTGACAGAACACCTTTGGGATGAATTAGAGCGGAGACTGTGAGCCAGGCCTTCTCATCCAACATCACTGCCTGACCTCACAAATGCTCTTCTGGAAGAATGGTCAAACATTCCCATAGACACACTCCTAAACCTTGTGGACGGCCTTCCCAGAAGAGTTGACGCTGTTATAGTTGCAAAGGGCAGAGCCAACTCAATATTGAACCCTACGGACTAGTAGACATGTGCAATTCCTTTCGTAACGAAACCTTGTTGTTTTTCCTTGTTTTTTGGTCTATTGTGTTTTTATGAATTAAATTTAGACATATACGGTTCATTTCCTTCCGAATAAATAGGCGGACACATTTTTTGTAGATATATCCGACTACTCAAATTACAGTATAAACAAAGTTTACCGAATGCTCCGAATAACAAAACCAAATTCGTCCGAATTTCAGAAATACAAACTGAAATTCGAACCGAAATTTTATATATCGAATTCCATTCGCATTCGAATTGAAAACATATTTCTGAAATCAAAGACTGTGGTGCGTGTTATTAGATGTACCATTTGGAAATAATTGCCGTTTTTAAGTTAAGCCAAAAGGCGATTTAAACCGTCATTGTAATAAAAATGCACTTTTTAAATGTAAACATTTCGGCTGCCGCATTCGAATTGAAAAAAAAAAAAAAAAAAATCTTTGATCCGACTGATTTAAAAAGTATCAAATTGAGAAAAAAACTGGTAAATTTGAAGAAAATTTGATTAAAATAAATAAAATGAATTCAGAATACGAATCTCCAATTGAAGGAATTTAACTAAATTTAACAAAACTAAAATAAGTAGATTAACGAAATGAATTTTTTTTTTTTCATCATGCACATGTCTGATTAAAATGATTTGAAATGTATTTTTTCCAAAAACATTTGCATTAAAAAAAAAAAAAAACACTGCGCAAATAATGTCTGAGATACAAATAAGCTACACCCACCATTTTATTCTCTGAGGCCTCTGCTTAAAAAAATATATATATATATATATATATATATTGTTTGGGGGTTCTAAGTAGTTTTCTAGCAGAAAGAGGATTTTTTTTACATGTAGGAGGGAAATGTTAGAATCGGCCCCCTGGACTGGGAATGGTTAAAAACGATTAAAGATATCTTTGACTCTTTCATCTGTGGCCAGGAAAGATCAGAAGCAGAAAAAAGACGAACCATCTCCTCAGAAGAAGCAGAAAGCGATGGAACGGTCACGTTAAATATGACTTTCTGGTAAATGTTCTGATAATAATGACCCCAAAATGATCCCTCCCAGGAAATGTAGAACCCGCCGGTGATGGAGAGAGCGATGAGAAGCTTCACATTACGGGGAAGAGATTTATTCCGGATAATAACCGCCGGTGTGCAATCGATGTGAGCTCAGCCCATCCTCATCTACAGATCGCGCTCGGCGACGGAGACGAAGGGTGTGCCGGCGTTCCGGATTCCTCATCTTTGGACCGTCAATCTATTGAGCTTGGAGAAGCCAACACGCTCGTTTTTCGTGCGAGGAAACAATGACATGAATTGTAACAGAAGACAGATCGTTCGATCGTGCGTTTTAGCACCGGAGAGGCGCCATCTTCGTAATTGCAGAATTTACAACCTGTCATTGTCTCCTATAGGAAAGAAGGATGACTGCACCGAGGAAGCCAATAGAAACACAAATCTGAGGGATTGAACTGCCTGCCTATGGGGAACTTTCCCCCCCATTCCTGCCCAGGCCAATTCTCAGCATTCAGCGCTCTCACACTTTGAATGACAATTGCGCAGTCATGTAACACTGTACACAAACAATATTTTTATCCTTTTTTTTCACACAGATAGAGCTAACAGAAAAAGACCAAGCATTTGGGGGGAAAAAAAAGTACCACCTCATCAGTGCCCATCAGTGCATCCTCATCAGCACCCCTCAGTGCAGCCCTTTTAGCGCCCATCAGTGGAGCCTCATCAGTGGAGAAAAATTACCTTTTTGCTAACTTTTATAAGAAACTATGATATGTGGCACTGATGGACACTGATAGGCGACACTGATGGGCACTGGTTGATGGCACTGATGGTCATTGGTATGTGGCACTGATGAACACTGATAGGCAGCACTAATGGATACTGATAGGCGACACTGATGGGCACTGATTGGCGGCACCAATGGACACTGATATGTGGCACTGATGGACACTGATAGGCGACACTGATGGACACTGATATGTGGCACTGATGGACACTGATAGGTGACACTGATGGGCACTGATATGTGGCACTGATGGACACTGATAGGCAGCACTGATGGACACTGATGGACACTGATAGGTGACACTGATGGACACTGATGTGTGGCACTGATGGACACTGATGGGCATCACTGATGGACACTGATAGGCGACACTGATGGCACTGATTGGTGGCACTGATGGACACTGATAGGCAGCACTGATGGACACTGATAGGCAGCACTGATGGACACTGATAGACAGCACTGATGGACACTGATAGGCAGCACTGATGTACACTGATAGGCAGCACTGATGGACACTGATAGGTGACACTGATGGACACTGATATGTGGCACTGATGGAAACTGATAGGCAGCACTGATGGGCACTGATATGTAGCACTGATGGACACTGATAGGTGACACTGATGGGCACTGATTGGCAGCACTGATGGGTACTGATAGGTGACACTGATGAGCACTGATTGGCAGCACTGATGGGCACTGTTAATCAGGACACTGATAA
Source organism: Lithobates septentrionalis (assembly GCA_037952835.1). Classification (NCBI taxonomy): domain Eukaryota; kingdom Metazoa; phylum Chordata; class Amphibia; order Anura; family Ranidae; genus Lithobates; species Lithobates septentrionalis. The sequence continues at coordinate 154,927 of JBBDGP010003010.1, forward strand.
TGAGTGCAGATGTCCCCTTTCACACAAGCCGGTTATCGGCTCTCCTCCCCCCTTCTCATGCTGTCAGTGTGAGGAGCCGACCGCCGATAACCGGCTTGTGTTTATATTGTGATCAGCTGTGATTGGCCCTTCACTCTGATCTGTGATCCGGACACATCTATCACAAAGTGCGCCAGGTGCCCAACACAGCGGCCGCTCGGTGCTGGGAGGACGTCAATAGACACCTTCCCAGAACCGGACGACCAGGCTGTAGCCGTGATTCAGTTATAGCGCGGTCTGGAGGTGGTTAAAGGGAATGTCCATTCTTATGAGTTTATTTTTCATATACGGAACATACAAAGGAGAACAAATAGATGTAAATGATATTATTGGTGGTAATGTTTTGAAAGATATCATGTATGTGATTATATATGTACATGGGGGAAGTCATATTTCTTCATTACATACTTAGGTTTTGATTCCAGGAGGAGAACTAGAGGCACAACTTTTTTTTAGAGTAATGGAGGGTTACTCATTCTGTGTCCCATTAGAGAAATTTCCCTTCATTTCCTGAAGGGATCTCCAAACTGGGGCTGCTACAAGGTTTTACCCTGCCTGCAAAAACTCTGATGTAAAGGGGGTGCTCTGATGTGATGGGGGGGTCTGATTTGGGAGGGGGACTTTAATGTGCTTGAAGCTCTGATGTAAAAGGGGGATGGTGCTGTAATGGAGGTTTCTGATGTGAAAGGGGGGCTATGATGTGATGGGGGGGCTTTTGATGTAAAAGGGGGACTCTGATGTGATCGGGGGGCTTTTGATGTAAAAGGGGGACTCTGATGTGATGGGGGAAGCTTCTGATGTGAAAGGGGGGCTATAATGTGATGGGGCGGGGCTTCTGATGTGAAAGGAGGGCTCTGTTGTAATGGGGGTGGGGCTTCTGATCTGAAAAGGGGAATATGATGTGATGGGGGGACTTTTGATGAAAAAGGGGGACTCTGATGTGATGGGGGGGCTTTTGATGTGAAAGGGGGGCTATGATGTGATGGGGCGGGGATTTTGATGTAAAAGGGGGACTCTGATGTGATGGGGGGGCTTTTGATGTAAAAGGGGGACTCTGATGTGATAGGGGGGACTTTTGATGTAAAAGGGGGGCTCTGATGTGATAGGGGGGACTTTTTATGTAAAAGGGGGACTCTGATGTGATGGGGGAAGCTTCTCATCTGAAAAGGGGTCTATGATGTGATGGGGCGGGGCTTCTGATGTGAAAGGAGGGCTCTGTTGTAATGGGGGTGGGACTTCTGATCTGAAAAGGGGAATATGATGTGATGGGGGGACTTTTGATGTGAAAGGGGGACTATGATGTAATGGGGCGGGGCTTCTGATGTCAAAAGGGGAATATGATGTAATGGAGGAGGGCTTTTAAAGTGAAAGGAGGGGTTTGTTGTGATTGGGGGTGGAGCTTCTGATGTAAAAGTTGGAACATCGGATGTGATGGGGGGATCTCTGATTTGAAAGGGGTGGAACTGGATGTGATGGTGGGCTTCTGAGAGGGACTCTAATGTGATGGGGGGACTCTGACTTGATGGGGGGGGGCTTCTGATGAGAAGGGTGGGACTTATGATGTAATGGGAGACCCTGATGCAAAAGCGGGATGCTGATGGTATATGGGGGATTCTGATATGAAAGGGGGGGGGGATCAGCTGTGGTGGGGAGCTTCTGAGGGGTAATGTAATGTGATGGGGGGCTCTGATGCAAAAGGGGGGGCTCTGATTAAATTTTAGGTGTGTTTGACCTAAAAGTGACTGGCGTCCATCTGTCTTTCTGTCCCCCCTTACCCATGAGGTAGATATCAGCCCCCCTGTCTCTGGGGGGGTTAACTCCATGCTTCCAGGGGTTGGGGGTTTCTACATTTTTCTCCCCCCCCCCCCTTTCCTGGTGTCCTGGGTTATCCTCCAATCACATAGTCACACATAGGTGATCTTCCAGTCCTCGGTGGTCCGGGAGGCCGTTGCTCTCTGTCCTCCTGCCTTTAGTTGTGTCCCAAAGTAAAGGTGACCCCATAGAGCTCCTTGTGGTGACTTTATTTCAAAACCTAAAAAAAGTGCAAAACAATTAATTCACACGCGTTTGAAAATAAACACCCGTAGAAAATGCCGCGTGAAACAAACAAGAATATAGATGTTGCGGGTGGAAAAAAAACATTGTTTCCATTTCAGAAAGGAGATGGCCTCTAATAAGGAGCAGATGGCTCATCCCCTTGTAATTGTGTTAGGATTTAATTGTTCCTACTCTCAGCAGGCCAAGAATTAGTACTGCATGATATTTCAAATATGGAACGATTTCAAATGGTGGCTGTGCTCTGCCTCTCCATGGATTACAAGTGGCTTTCAATGGCTTTGTGTCCTGATTACTCCTCGCCGTTCGCTGCATTGTTAATGCCACTTTCATACATATTGGTTCACAAAACAGGGACGGGGGAGGGCGAGGAGGGGGGGGGGGGGGGGAGACGATGAATTGACACAGATTCGGGAGACGGGATTATTCCTTCTCTGCAGAACAATCAGTCTTGGGATTGATACACAAATGATACAATTGTTGGGTCATGACAGTTGGCAGAACTCGTGTGACATTATCTGGAAGTGATCCTTGGGAGGGATAAGGAGAGGTCCACTCGTCTCTTCATGGTAATGTCATCTGCCCAAGTATTTGGCATCCTACATTTATTTATTTCTTCTACTGGAGAGGATTGAGAGAAAACAGATCTTAAAGCTGAACTCCGGACATCTTCATGAGCTGCCATATCTAAGGAAGACTTCTAACAGGGACATCTGTAGTCATACTGATCCAGGTACAATGGTTTATGTGGGTACGGTAAAGTATTACATACAGTCAGGTCCATAAATATTAGGACATCGACACAATTCTAATCTTTTTGGCTCTATACACCACAATGGATTTGAAATGAAATGAACAAGATGTGCTTTAACTGCAGACTTTCAGCTTTAATTTGAGGGGATTTACATCCAAATCAGGTGAACGGTGTAGGAATTACAACAGTTTGTAGATGTGCCTCCCACTTTTTAAGGGACCAAAAGTAATGGGACAGATTAACAATCATCCATCAAACTTTCACTTTTTAATACTTGGTTGCAAATTCTTTGCAGTCAATTACAGCCTGAAGTCTGGAACACAGAGACATCACCAGACGTTGGGTTTCATCCCTGGTGATGCTCTGCCAGGCCTCTACTGCAACTGTCTTCAGTTCCTGCTTGTTCTTGGGGCATTTTCCCTTCAGTTTTGTCTTCAGCAAGTGAAATGCATGCTCAATCGGATTCAGGTCAGGTGATTGACTTGGCCATTGCATAACATTCCACTTCTTTCCCTTCAAAAACTCTTTGGTTGCTTTCGCAGTATGCTTCGGGTCATTGTCCATCTGCACTGTGAAGCGCCGTCCAATGAGTTCTGAAGCATTTTGCTGAATATGAGCAGATAATATTGTCCGAAACACTTCAGAATTCATCCTGCTGCTTTTGTCAGCAGTCACATCATCAATAAATACAAGAGAACCAGTTCCATTGGCAGCCATACATGCCCACGCCATGACACCACCACCACCATGCTTCACAGATGAGGTGGTATGCTTTGGATCATGAGCAGTTCCTTTCCTTCTCCATACTCTTCTCTTCCCATCACTCTGGTACAAGTTGATCTTGGTCTCATCTGTCCATAGGATGTTGTTCCAGAACTGTGAAGGCTTTTTTAGATGTTGTTTGGCAAACTCTAATCTGGCCTTCCTGTTTTTGAGGCTCACCAATGGTTTACATCTTGTGGTGAACCCTCTGTATTCACTCCGGTGAAGTCTTCTCTTGATTGTTGACTTTGACACACATACACCTACCTCCTGGAGAGTGTTCTTCATCTGGCCAACTGTTGTGAAGGGTGTTTTCTTCACCAGGGAAAGAATTCTTCGGTCATCCACCACAGTTGTTTTCCGTGGTCTTCCGGGTCATTTGGTGTTGCTGAGCTCACCGGTGCGTTCTTTCTTTTTAAGGATGTTCCAAACAGTTGATTTGGCCACACCTAATGTTTTTGCTATCTCTCCGATGGGTTTGTTTTGTTTTTTCAGCCTAATGATGGCTTGCTTCACTGATAGTGACAGCTCTTTGGACCTCATATTGAGAGTTGACAGCAACAGATTCCAAATGTAAATAGCACACTTGAAATGAACTCTGGATCTTTTACCTGCTCCTTGTAAATGGGATAATGAGGGAATAACACACACCCGGCCATGGAACAGCTGAGCAGCCAATTGTCCCATTACTTTTGGTCCCTTAAAAAGTGGGAGGCACATATACAAACTGTTGTAATTCCTACACCGTTCACCTGATTTGGATGTAAATACCCTCAAATTAAAGCTGAAAGTCTGCAGTTAAAGGACATCTTGTTCGTTTCATTTCAAATCCATTGTGGTGGTGTATAGAGCCAAAAAGATTAGAATTGTGTTGATGTCCCAATATTTATGGACCTGACTGTAGTTACATAGTCGGTGAGGTTGAATAAAGACAATAGTCCATCCAGTTCTACCTGTGTAGGTGCACGTGTGTCAGTGTCTTATTTCCCATATCCCTGTATGTTGTGCTCTTTAAGATGCCCATCCAAGAGTCTTTATTTGAACAGTTGCAAATAAAGGATTTCCAGCGTGAAGGATCAACACATTGAAAGTTGTTGGGGCAGAAAAGCATAGGGTGATATCTGCGCAATACGCTGGTCACTCCTCCCCATTCCAATGCATTGGGTTAACTTTTAACACATTGAGTATTGATGTTCATTCGTTTGCTCGTATAGAGCTACTGGGGCAGAAACGTATTCTGTATCATAAAGTCCCCTTTACTTTAACCACTTCAGCCCCGGAAGATTTGGCTGCTGAATGACCAGGCCATTTTTTGCGATACGGCTCTGCGTCACTTTAACTGAAAATTGCGCGGTCGTGCGACGTTGCACCCAAACAAAATTGACGTCCTTTTTATCCCCCACAAATAGAGCTTTCTTTTGGTGGTATTTGATCGCCTCTGAGGTTTTTATTTTTTGTTGCTATAAACAAAAAAAGAGCGACAATTTAGAATTTTTTTTAAAAAGCAAATTTTTTCTCACTTTTGGCCGATATGTATTCTTCTACATATTTTTGGTAAAAAAAAATCACAATAAGGGTATATTGATTGGTTTGCGCAAAAGTTATCACGTCTACAAAATAGGGGATATATTTATAGCATTATTTATATTATTTTATTTTACTAGTAATGGCAGTGATCTGCGATTTTTATCAGGACAACGACATTATGACGGACACATCGGACACATTTTTGGGACCATTGGCATTTATACAACGATCAGTGCTATAAAAATGCACCGATTACTGTAAAAATGACACTGGGAGTGAAGGGGTTAACACTAGGGGGCGATCAAGGGGTTAAGTGTGTCCTAGGGAGTGATTCTAACTTTAGGGGGAGGGGACTGACCTAGAGGAAATGACAGATTGTGGTTCCTAGCTATTACGAACTCACGATCTGTAACCCCTCTCAGAACAGAACAGGGATTTGTTCTGGCTAGAACTGTGACATGTGTGTATACCCTGTTTCCCTGAAAATAAGACCTAGCGTGATTGTCGGTGATGGCTGCAATATAAGCCCTACCCCCCAAATAAGCCCTAGTTAAAGTCCTTGTAGGGCTTATTTTCGGGGAAACAGTGTAGGGCTTTTTTGGGGGGTAGGGCTTATATTGCAGCCATCACCAACAATTACGCTAGGTCTTATTTTCGGGGAAACAGGGTAGTATCACAGGCTCCTCCCATGTGCATATGTATCACAGGCTCCTCCCATGTACATAAGTGTCACAGGCTCCTCCCATGTACATAAGTATCACAGGCTCCTCCCATGTATATAAGTATCACAGGCTCCTCCCATGTACATAGGTATCACAGGCTCTTCCCATGTACATAAGTATCACAGGCTCCTCCCATGTACATAAGTATCACAGGTTCCTCCCATGTACATAGGTATCACAGGCTCCTCCCATGTACACAAGTATCACAGGCTCCTCCCATGTACATAAGTATCACAGGCTCCTCCCATGTACATAAGTATCACAGGCTCCTCCCATGTACATAAGTATCACAGGCTCCTCCCATGTACATAAGTATCACAGGCTCCTCTCATGTACATAAGTATCACAGGCTCCTCCCATGTACATAAGTATCACAGGCTCCTCCCATGTACATAAGTATCACAGGCTCCTCCCATGTACATAAGTATCACAGACCCCTTCCATGCACACAAGTATCACAGGCTTCTCCCATGTACATAAGTATCACAGGCTCCTCCCATGTACATAAGTATCACAGGCTCCTCCCATGTACATAAGTATCACAAGCTCCTCCCATGTACATATGTGTTACAGGCTCCTCCCATGTACACAAGTATCACAGACTCCTCCCATGTAAACAAATATCACAGACTCCTCCCATGTACACAAGTATCACAGGCTCCTCCCATGTACATAAGTATCACAGACTCCTCCCATGTACATAAGTATCACAGGCTCCTCCCATGTACGTACATTTCACAGACTCCTCCCATGTACACAAGTATCACAGGCTCCTCCCATGTACATAAGTATCACAGGCTCCTCCCATGTACATAAGTATCACAGACCCCTCCCATGTACATAAGTATCACAGACTCCTCCCATGTACAGGAGTATCACAGGCTCCTCCCATGTACATAAGTATCACAGACCCCTCCCATGTACATAAGAAAATCGATCAATCCTGATGTAGTGACGGCTGATCTCATTTCTTAAAACCCTAAAATGCCAGGATAGTCCCAATACCCCCCAAATGACAGTCTGCATTGTTTAGTAAGAGGGATGGTGAGTTTTTTTTACGTAAATTTTTGGCACAATTTTTTGGAAAATAAAGAAATAAAAATGTTTTTTTTTTTCACATTATGAAATGTGCTCATATAAGTGGTGTGGCGGTGATCAGGGACACTGACTGGTGACAGTCCAAAAAAGAAAAAAGAATTACCTTTTTTTCAATTTTTTATTATTTTTATTACATTTATTTATTTTTTAGCACACTGTGACCAAAGCAATTTAATGTTACCATAGTAACACTGTACTACTCTGGGGAAGTGATCAGGATTTTTATTTTATTTTTTTATCCATTATGTTTGTTTATAGTGGTGAATTACATTGCTACAAGCAAGTATTTTATTGATTTAACAGCTTGCCGACCAGCGCACGACGATGTACATTGGCACAATGGCACAGCTGTGCAAATGGGCATACCTGTATGCTGCATGAGCCGATGCCCGATGCCCGCCGCTGCCCGATGTGCCCGCTGATGCCCGATCCCCGCTGCTACCCAATGTGCCTGTCGATGCCCGATCGCCGCTGCTGCCCGATGTGCCCGCTGCTGCACGATCCCCGCTGCTGCCCGATCCCCGCTGCTGCCCGATGTGCCCGCCGATGCCCGATCCCCGCCGCTGCCCAATGTGTCTGCCGATGCCCGATCCCTGCTGCTGCCTGATGTGCCAGCCAATGCCCGATCCCTGCTGCTGCCCGATGTGCCTGCCGATGCCCAATCCCTGCCGCTGCCCAATGTGCCTGCCGATGCCCGATCCCCGCTGCTGCCTGATGTGCCTGCCGATGCCCGATCCCTGCTGCTGCCCGATGTGCCCGCTGATGCCCGATCCCCGCTGCTGCCCGATGTGCCTGCCGATGCCCGATCTCTTCCGCTGCCCGATGTGCCTGCCGATGCCCGATCTTCGCCGCTGCCCAATGTGCCCGCCGATGCCCGATCCCCGGTGCTGCCTGATGTGCCTGCCGATGCCCGATCCCTGCTGCTGCCTGATGTGCCCACCGATGCCCGATCCCTGTTGCTGCCCGATGTGCCCCATGTGCCCGCCGATGCCTGATCCCCGCTGCTGCCCGATGTGCCCGCCGCCTAGATGGGGTAAGTGCCGGAGAAGAGCGTTAGCAGACCGTTCCTTTCTGAATGACATTTAACGTTTAACATTAAAGTTTGTAAAGCTGCAACTTACGATCGCATTACAGTGTGATTGCAGATCCGCTCCTCCAATGGCGCTCATCACCTCCAGGAAAGGGAAGATGATATCTTTTGGCACACGAAAAGTTTTCGGTTTTTATCTTGTCATAAAAGCGTACTTAGAGCGTGCATTAAAATGCGCTTTGATGTTTTCCTCCTATCCAGCGCTACTAAATAGAGAAAATGGCGTAATCATTTTCCGCATCGCTTAAAGGGTAACTCTACTTTCTTGGGGGGAAAATAAATAAGAATAAATAATATAAGGTACACAATTGCAACAATTGAACCTTTTCAATCTGCAGCTCTGTAATTTTCTGAAAATGCAATATGACCCCCTGGGGGTATACAGAAACCGCCCCCCCCCCAGAATCGGCTAAAGGAATGCAGACCCTGCCACTTTCCTCATTAGAGCCCTGCAGGTGCAGCAGCTGATTAATAATTATGAAACCACGCCCATGAAACTCACTCACTTCAGAGGAACACACAGGGATTTCTTCAGAATGACAAAAGGTTGGAATCTGCAACAAAGTTTGTTACATTCCCTGCAATGTACAGAGATCACCCAGAGGGGGAGGGGTTTATTCCCGGAAATGTACAGAGATCACCCAGAGGGGGAGGGGCTTATTCCCTGCAATGTACAGAGATCACTCAGAGGGGGAGGGGCTTATTCCCTGCAATGTACAGAGATCACTCAGAGGGGGGAGGGATTTATTCCCTGCAATGTACAGAGATCACCCAGACGGGGGAGGGGCTTATTCCCTGCAATGTACAGAGATCACTCAGAGGAGGGAGGGATTTATTCCCTGCAATGTACAGAGACCACCCAGAGGGGGAGGGGTTTATTCCCTGCAATGTACAGAGATCACCCAGAGGGGGAGGGGCTTATTCCCTGCAATGTACAGAGATCACTCAGAGGGGGGAGGGGTTTATTCCCTGCAATGTACAGAGATCACCCAGAGGGGGAGGGGCTTATTCCCTGCAATGTACAGAGATCACCTAGAGGGGGAGGGGTTTATTCCCTGCCATATACAGAGATCACCCAGAGGGGGAGGGGCTTATTCCCTGCAATGTAAAGAGATCACCAAGAGGGGGAGGGGTTTATTCCCTGCAATGTACAGAGATCACCCAGAGGGGGAGGGGCTTATTCCCTGCAATGTACATAAATCACCCAGAGGGGGAGGGGCTTATTCCCTGCATTGTGCAGAGATCACTCAGAGGGGGAGGGGTTTATTCCCTGCAATGTACATAAATCACCCAGAGGGGGAGGGGTTTATTCTCTGCAATGTACAGAGATCACCCAGAGGGGGAGGGGTTTATTCCCTGCAATGTACATAAATCACCCAGAGGGGGAGGGGTTTATTCCCTGCAATGTATATAAATCACCCAGAGGGGGAGGGGTTTATTCCCTGCATTGTGCAGAGATCACCCAGAGGGGGAGGGGTTTATTCCCTGCAATGTACATAAATCACCCAGAGGGGGAGGGGCTTATTCCCTGCAATGTACAGAGATCACCCAGAGGGGGAGGGGCTTATTCCCTGCAATATACAGAGATCACCCAGAGGGGGGAAGGGCTTATTCCCTGCAATGTACAGAGATCACCCAGACGGGGAGGGGCTTATTTCCTGCAATGTACAGAGATCATCCAGAGGGGGAGGGGTTTATTCCCTGCATTGTACAGAGATCGCCCCGAGGGGGGTGGATTTTTTTTCTCAACAAAAGTGGAGTTACGCTTTAACCACTTCAGCTCCAGAAGGTTTTACCCCCCCCCCTTCGTGGCCAGGCCATTTTTGCTTTTTCAGCACTGCTACTTTTACTGGTAATTGCGCGGTCAGGTAACACTGTACCCAAATGTCATTTATATTTTTTTTTCACACAAATATAGCTCTCTTTTGGTGGTATTTAATCACTACGGTGTTTTTTTTATATATATAAATAAAAAAGACCGAACATTTTGATAAAAAAAACAAAACAAAACAATATTTTCTACTTTCTGATATAAAACATATCCAAATAAAAAAAATCATTTTTTTTTCATAAATTTAGGTCAAAATGCATTCTGCTACAAGTCTTTGGTAAAAAAAAAAATCTCAATAATTGTATTTTGATAGACATGTGCGGTTTAGTTTTGTTCCAAATTAAAATTAGAATAGTACCGAATTTAAACTAATCCGAAATAATGAAAAAAAAAATTCGGAATTTGAATTCAAATAGTGTTCACATACTTTTCAAATTCAAATAGTTTTCCAATTTCCAAAGAGAATAACATAGAATAGAAAATAAAGGAATAGAACATATATATATATATATTCTATTCTATTCCTTTATTTCCTATTCTCTTTGGAAATTTTTTTTACTAGTAATGGCGGTGATCAGCAACTTAACAAATAATGTGACAGTGATGGTACGGCAGACAATCTGACACTAACTGAGGCTGATATCACTAGTGACACTAATACAGTGATCAGTGATAATACTATACACTGTCACTGTACCCACATGGAAGAGAAATACTGTATATTTCCAATATATTTAGAAAATATATATATATATGACATATATTTACAATATCTATTTTTCTCTTCCTTGTGGGTACTAATGACATGACTGGGAACATGTAGGGTGATTGAAGGGATAACTGTGTGCCTAACAAGTGTTAATGTGTGCAATGTGTGCTACTTTTTAATAAATATCTTTGTTTTTTATCCCTGCTTTGCAGGGATAAGAAACAGAGAGATTGCTTCCTCTCATAGGAATGGGCACAGGGTGTGCCGGGCATGCCTGGGCACACCCTAATCATCTAGTGCACATTAGCATTATCGCATTGTGTAGCAGAGCTTTGGGGTGCACACTCTAATACAATAGGCTGCACACACCTAGGTTCCCTCTGTACAGAGCCCTGTGTTATTTGTTAACACAGGGCTCTGGGCTGTGATTGGACGCAGCTGATCAGCAGGTGCAGGCCATGAATCATTGGCCGGGACTAGACATGTGCACCGCTGAAAAATTACTTCCTTTTTGTTTCATTTGTTTTTTGTAAATTCGTAAATTCGAAAATTCATTATTCATAAATTCGAAAATTCGGAATTCGTAAATTATTCGAAAATTCGGAATTCGAAAAATTCCAATAGTTTTCGAATATGAAAAGTTTTCAGATTTCCAAGGAGAATAAAATAGAATAATAGGATAATAAAGCAATAGAATAGGAAAAAAAATAGAATAGAAAAGAATATAACAGAAAATAAAAGAATAGAATATAATAGAGTAAAACAGAACAAAATAGAATAGATAATAAAAGAACAGAATAGACTAGAATATGATAGAAACAAATAGAATAGAATAACAAAGAAAGAATATAACCATCTTCGGAAATTCAAATTTCAAATAGAATAAAAGAATAGAATAGAAAAGAATAGATTAGAAAAAAAAATTATAGAATAGACTATAATAGCAAAGAAAAGAATTAAAAAACCCCCAATAGAATAGAATAGAAAGAATATAATAACTCATTTTTCCTTATTCGGAGATTCTGATATATCCGAATACCCGAATTACATTATGAACACATTTTTTACTGAATGCTTCGAATAACTTAATGAAATTTATCCAAATTTCAGAAATTCGGACTGAAATTCGAATCGAATTTTAGATTGAACTTCAGTCGAATTCTAACGACACATATTACTGAAATCAAAGACGGTGCGTGTTATTAGAGGACCATTTGGAAATAATTGCTGTTTTTTGTTGAGCCAAAAGGTGATTTAAAGAGTCATTGTGATCATCTGATGAAGAATTTTCCTTTTGTTTGTTCCCTTTTGCTGCATTCGAATAGAAAACAATATAAACATTTTCATTTTGAGCGATTTGAAAATTTATCGATTTGATTGCTTCGAATCGCAAAAATTAGAAAATTAGAAAATTCTGAAAATACGAATTCTGAAAACGAATTGAACGAATTAACTGAATTTAACTAAACGAAATAACTGAATTAACACGAAATGAAACAAATTTTTTCGTCATGCACATGTCTAGTATTTATTAATTAAAAGAAAGGTATATGTACACATGCATTAAAAAATGTCCATAAAAAACGTACAGAAAAAAAAAAAACCCCGCTCCTACCATGAGGACGCGACGGTGGGGACGTCTAGACATGTGCCGTTTCTTTCGCTCTGAATTAATATTCAGACACGTTTTTCGTTATTCAGAGACTCGGATATTTCCGAACACCCAAATTATAATTTAAACAAGTTTTACTGAATGCTCCGAATAACGTAACGAAATTCGTCCGAATTTCGGAAATTCGGACTGAAATTCGAATCGAATTTTACCTTGAACTCCAGTCGAATTCTCACGACACATATTGCTGAAAGACTGTGTGTGTTATTAGAGGATCATTTGGAAATAATTTCTTTTTTTTGTTAAGCTAAAAGGTGATTTAAAGAGTCATTGTAATCATTTGATAAAGAATTTTCTTTTTGTTTGTTCCGTTTGCTGCATTCAAATCGAAAACAATATAAACATTTTAGTTTCGACCAATTTGAAAATTTATCGATTTTATCGTTTCGAATCGTAAACAAATCGTAAAATATGTTTAAATATTTAACAGCAGGGACCATTCCTGCACCTAATAAGAGTAACTGTGAGGGGTTACCATGTTCTGCCACCACCAACACCTAAGGTCCAATTTTTCAGCAGAGTATATAGTGCAGTTAGTGTAGTATATATAATACAGTGCAGAGTATATAGTGCAGTCAGTGTAGTATATATAATACAGTTCAGAGTATATAGTGCAGTCAGTGTAGTATATATAATACAGTGCAGAGTATATAGTGCAGTCAGTGTAGTATATATAATACAGTTCAGAGTATATAGTGCAGTCAGTGTAGTATATATAATACAGTGCAGAGTATATAGTGCAGTCAGTGTAGTATATATAATACAGTGCAGAATATATAGTGCAGTCAATGTAGTATATATAATACAGTGCAGGGTATATAGTGCAGTCAGTGTAGTATATATAATACAGTGCAGGGTATATAGTGCAGTCAGTGTAGTATATATAATACAGTGCAGAGTATATAGTGCAGTCAGTGTAGTATATATAATACAGTGCAGAATATATAGTGCAGTCAGTGTAGTATATATAATACAGTGCAGAGTATATAGTGCAGTCAGTGTAGTATATATAATACAGTTCAGAGTATATAGTGCAGTCAGTGTAGTATATATAATACAGTGCAGAGAATATAGTGCAGTCAGTGTAGTATATATAATACAGTGCAGAATATATAGTGCAGTCAATGTAGTATATATAATACAGTGCAGGGTATATAGTGCAGTCAGTGTAGTATATATAATACAGTGCAGGGTATATAGTGCAGTCAGTGTAGTATATATAATGCAGTTCAGAGTATATAGTGCAGTCAGTGTAGTATATATAACACAGTGCAGAGTATATAGTGCAGTCAGTGTAGTATATATAATGCAGTTCAGAGTATATAGTGCAGTCAGTGTAGTATATATAATACAGTGCAGAGTATATAGTGCAGTCAATGTAGTATATATAATACAGTTCAGAGTATATAGTGCAGTCAGTGTAGTATATATAATACAGTGCAGAGTATATAGTGCAGTCAGTGTAGTATATATAATACAGTGCAGAGTATATAGTACAGTCAGTGTAGTATATATAATACAGTGCAGAGTATATAGTGCAGTCACTGTAGTATATATAACACAATGCAGAGTATATAGTGCAGTCAGTGTAGTATATATAATACAGTGCAGGGTATATAGTGCAGTCAGTGTAGTATATATAATACAGTGCAGGGTATATAGTGCAGTCAGTGTAATGTTTATAATACAATGCAGAGTATATAGTGCAGTCAGTGTAGTGTATATAATACAATGCAGAGTATATAGTACAGTCAGTGTAGTATATATAATACAGTGCAGGGTATATAGTGCAGTCAGTGTAGTATATATAATACAGTGCAGGGTATATAGTGCAGTCAGTGTAGTATATATAACACAGTGCAGAGTATATAGTGCAGTCACTGTAGTATATATAACATAGTGCAGAGTATATAGTGCAGTCAGTGTAGTATGTATAATACAGTGCAGGGTATATAGTGCAGTGTACAATATATAATATAGTGTATTGAAGTGGTTAAGGGGAGCCCTATGACAGAATTAAGAAAAAAACGGCATGGGTCCCCCCCCCCCAGCAACAGCCGCAAGCAGTTTTGAATGACATTTTTTCCTTTAGAAATGTCATTTTGCTCTCGGACTGTTCTAAACAGGGGAAACATGCGTCCCTTTACAGGCATAGTATAGACACCCCCCAGGCACAATATTTAAAGGAATATTTCATTTTTATTGTTTCACTTTAAGCATTATTAAAATCACTGCTCCCGAGAAAACGGCCGTTTTTAAAACTTTTTTTCGCATTGATCCATGTCCCCTGGGGCAGGACCCGGGTCCCCAAACACTTTTTAGGACAATAACTTGCATATAAGCCTTTAAAATTAGCACTTTTGATTTTTCACGTTCGAGTCCCATAGACTTTAACGGTGTTCGCACAGATTTTTTGTCTGTCCGCAAGTTCTGGTGCGAACCGAGCTGGGGGGGGGGGGGGGTGTTTGGCTCATCCCTAATTGTAATCATTTGATGAAGAATTTTCTTTTTGTTTGTCCCCTTTGCTGCATTTGAATCGAAAAGAATCCAACAATTTTATTTTGACCGATTCCATAAATTTGTCGATTAGATCGTTTTTTCGAATCGAGAAAAATGGGTCAATTTGAAAAAATTCGAAAATTACGAATGCGAATTCCGAATACAGATTCCGAAAAACGAATTCTGAAAACGAATCGAACGAATCAACCGAATTTAACTAAACAAAATAACTAGATTAAAGGATCAAAACGAAACAAGTTTTTTCATCATGCACATGTCTAGTGATGTCAGCACGTAGGCCCCCCTTCCGACGCGTTGTCAGTTCAGCAACAGGATCGGATAGTCAGTCAAGCTAGAAGTCAGGAATCAATGTAGTGGAACAGCAAGCAGGATCTGGAGCCAGAAGGGATGTCAGCAAAGCAAGTCTTGAACAGGATCACAGGAGATAGTCTCTGTGATGTTGACCAAGGTGAAGGCAGAGATCCTCTGGACTGGACGGCTTAAGTAGGCAGGAACTGATGAGCAGGATCATCAACAACAGCTGAGTAACTGTGAAGAGATAGGAGCTGGCAATTAGCCGACAGCTGAGCGGCCAGCTCAGAAAAGGAAGGGCTGAGCCCAGCCCTGACACGCGTTTCGTGCTCAAAGACGTTGGGCGGCTCCCTTGGTGTAATGCCCCTCGTTTTCAATGCTGATATTTGGCTGATGTCTGGTTAATGTTCTGACATTCCACACTTACCACTGGAGGAAGGGATGAAGTGCTCGGTATTGAAGTAGTTAATAATGTTCACCGGACCAAACCAAACCCAGGTACGTTCAGTTCCTCCCGATTCCTGTAGCTCAGCGCCAATAACAAATTCAAAAAACCCGGCCCCTGTGCCTGTTTCCCGCACGTCGTCATTTAGATTATTTATTGCCGCGTGGGTCGTCTTAAGTTTCCTTTCACCTTTTGCAGCACTGGCAAAGTCAAAAGCCGGGATTTTCATCTCGTCAACGTTTCCATCTAAACGTGACATTCTTACTCGCTCGGGATGGAATGTGCAATATTAATTCCAGATTCCTAAGTGGAGGATTTTCTAGAAGAGTCTTTTTAATTATTCTTATCATTTTCATAATGTAATTCTCGCCATGGAGAGGGCTTCCTGTGACAAGTTCAATCCATCTGCTAAGCTCCGTAGAAAACCTTTTGATAGTGTAACCGGCGAGCCGAAAGAAGAAGATGACTAAATTGACTTTAGTTATGGTGGGAGAGGGGACCCATCTGCTGGAGACGATAGAGGCCTGTGTGAAATGATGTACTAACAGTAAATATTACCAGCACACGCCGGAGAAAGCCAGGAAGGAACGTGCAACCACAACCATGGGCATGGTCGAAAGTTGGTTTCCTGCAGGAGCTGAAGAGGGACCTACTAGGGACAGAGATCTTAATTAAGGAAATTAAAGCAGAACTCTTCACGGATATAAAACGCACAAGTTTGTCGCGGTCAGGGGTCAGTCTTGGAGGCCAGTAGTTATACCAGTAGAGAGGCTCCCACCGACCAGCAGTAGGTCACCCTGGCGGATGACTTGGGCTCACCCGAGTTGCACGTACATGGAATAATCCAAAAAAATTAAATTTCACCCAAGATTCGGGTGTTATTGTAATGGGATTCCAAGGATTCAGTGGAAAAATGGATACATTAAATTTCACCCAAGATTCACACAATATTGTAGTGGAGAAATGGATGAAAGTCGTCTGAAAACATTAATGAAGAGATCCCTTTGTGTTCAAAATGAACTACACTATATTGCCAAAAGTATTGGGACGCCTGCTTTTACATGCACATGAACTTTAAGGCTCGGTTTCCACTAGTGCGACTTGGGACTGCAAAGTCGCATGACAAGTTGTACCCCATAAATTTCCAATGAGTACCGTTCATATCTGTGCGACTTCAAAGTAGTCCCTGCACTACTTTGGTCCCACTTTGATGCGACTTGAGGTTCATAGACCTCAAGAATACACAGGTATTGCTTCAAGTTGCATCAACATCGGGGCAAAATCACAGCAAAAAATTGCGGCAAAATTGCACGACTTTCAGGTCGCAATAGTGGAAACCTAGGCTTATGGCATCCCAGTCTTAGTCCGTAGGGTTCAATATTGAGTTGGCCCACCCTTTGCAGCTATAACAGCTTGAACTCTTCTGGGAAGGCCGTCCACAAGGTTTAGGAGGGTGTCTATGGGAATTTTTGACCATTCTTCCAGAAGACCATTTGTGAGGTCAGGCACTGATGTTGGAGAGAAGGCCTGGCTCCCAGTCTCCACTCTAATTCATCCCAAAGGTGTTCTATGGGGTTGAGGTCAGGCCAATCAGTTCCTCCACTCCAAAGTCGCTCATCCATGTCTTTATGGACCTTGCTTTGTGCACTCCTGTGCAGTCATGCTGGAACAGGAAGGGGCCGTCCCCAAGCTGTTCCCACAAAGTTGGGAGCATGAAATTGTCCAAAATGTCTTGGTATGCTGATGCCTTAAGAGTTCCCTTCACTGGAACTAAGGGGCCAAGCCCAACCCCGGAATAACCATCCCCACACCGTAATCCCCCCTCCACCAAATGATTTGGACCAGTGCACAAAGCAAGCTCCATAAAGACATGGATGAGCGAGTTTGGGGTGGAGGAACTTGACTGGCCTGTCTTTATGAACCTTTCTTTGTGCACTGGTCCAAATCATTTGGTCCTGACCTCAACCCCATAGAACACCTTTGGGATGAATTAGAGCAGAGACTGCGAGCCAGGCCTCCTAGTCCAACATCAGTGCCTGACCTTACAAATGCCCTTCTGGAGGAATGGTCAAACATTCCCATAGACACCCTCCTAAACCTTGTGGATGGCCTTCCCAGAAGAGTTGAAGCTGTTATAGCTGCAAAGGGTGGGCCAACTCAATATTGAACCCTATGGACTAAAACCTCGTACACATGATCGGAAAGTCCGACAACACACATTTGTTGGCGGAAAATTTGAGAGCATGCTAGCCAACATTTGTTGGCGGAAAGTCTGACAAAAAATGTCCGATGGAGCATACACACGGTCAGACTTAACGCCAACAAGCTCACATCCAACATTTCCCTTTGGAAAATCCGATCGTGTGTACCCGGCATAAAAGACTGGGATGTCATTAAAGTTCATGTGCGTGTAAAGGCAGGCATCCCAATACTTTTGAAAATATAGTGTATATATTCAAGGTAATGGCCGTAGAAGGGTGGGGGGCTGGGAACTTCACACACACACACACACAGGGTAGGAAACCAATTCAACACACTGCTGTCCAGCTGTCCACCAATAAATACAAAGTCAGCTTTGGATGGACTGTGAAACACTAAATAGCAATTTTCCTGGCAAAATGAACGTTGACAACCTTACATAAAAGCAGATCACGGCTGGATCCAGCCTCTGACCCCGCCACTTAGACTCTTGTCTTTTTAGGAAGCTGTGCGAATTCTATTAAAGGTTATTGGGAAGTTGCCCGACCTTCTATTAGGCCGTGTAAGTGAATCACCTGCAAGGCTACTCGGCAGGTTATGTTAATAAAGAAATCACTGGCTCAGAGAAGGACAGGAAAGAAAATTGAAGATGACTCAATTCAGTTAACCCAAACCAACCCTCCAAGTCTCCAAGATCGAAAAATATGATATCTGACTCCATGAGGCGTCTTTGATGCACGCAGGAATCAGAGGAGCATCTTGGTTCGCTGTACAGGCTGCGGTCTGATCACAGCTGGACCACTGTGCTGGAGGGGTCAACATTAGAAACCAAAGAAGAAGAAGGCAATAAGCCCATTGTGCCCCAACAGTAAATTACGAGTGTATGCTTTTTAGATACGTTTCTTGTAACTTCCAGCCAACCAACTGCAATTGCCAATAAAAGCCATTAAGCACTGAGCAAGTTGATAAAATATGTATTTAATAATAATAATAATAATTATTATTATTATTATTATTATTATTATTATCATTATTAAAACAACTACAGTGGAACCTTGGTTAACGAGTAACGCGGTTAACGAGCGTTTTAACCACTTCCCGCCCGGTCAATAGCATATTGACGTCCGGGAAGTGGTTGCATTATCCTGACTGGGCGTCATATGACGTCCAGCAGGATAACATGCCGGCGCGTGCCCGCGGGGGGGGCGCAACGCGGCGATCGGGGGCGGCGTGTGTCCCTCGGACACAGCGCTTCCCCGATCTAGGTAAACAGCCAATTTTATTGGCTTTTTACCCCGTGATCGGCTGTGTCAACGTCACAGCCGATCACCTGTCACAACGAACTCGGCGGCGCGCTCCCTGCGTGCCGCCAAAGGCATCCAGAGCAGGGATCGAGGAAGGCGAGTGTCCCTTGGACACAGCGCTTCCCCGATCGGTAAACAGCCAATGAAATTGGCTGTTTACCAGGTGACCGGCTGTGTCCAATCACAGCCGGTCACAAATGTAAACAAAACAGTAGCTGTTACTATCTGATCCCTGCTCTCTCCTCACACACCGATCGTGAGAGAAGAGAGCAGGGATCAGTGAGTGAAATCAGTGTCTGTCTGACTATTACTGTATTGTACTGTACTGTGCACAACACGGCCCCCCCTCAATAAAGAGGACCTGTCACACAGCCCAGCCAATCAGCCCATTTGTCAATCAGCCCATCTGTCAACCAGCCCATCTGTCAACCAGCCCATCTGTCAATCAGCCCATCTGTCACAGGCCCACCGCCATCGGTACCGCCACACAGGCTACCAGTACCGCCATCGGTACCACCACCAGTAACGCCACTAGTACCTCCATCAGGCCCACCATCTTTACTGCCACACAGGCTGCTACCAGTATCGCCACTAGTGCCACCATCGGTACCACCACCACCCGTACCACCGTCAGTACCGCCATCGGTACCACCACCACCCATACCGCCACCTGTACCGCCATCACCACCTGTACCGCCACCACCACCCGTACCACCATTGGTACCACCACCTGTACCACCATCGGTACCACCGGTACCGCAATCACCACCTGTACCGCCACCACCACCTGTACCGCCATCGGTACCACCACCACCTGTACCGCAATCACCACCTGTACCGCCACCACCACATGTACCCCCATCGGTACCACCACCCATACCGCCACCGGTATTGCCACCACCACCTGTACCGCCACCGGTACCACAATCACCACCTGTACCGCTACCACCACCTGTACCGCCATCTGTACCACCACACAGGCCCGCCAATAATATTGAGATCAGGACCAAGATCAGGACCAAGATCAGGAGATCTGCCCACCACCAGCAGCGCCAGACCCCAGGAAGAGGAAGAGGAGCCCAGTACAAGCACTGGAATTACCCGCCCAACCCGAAGAACCCAGCCCCAGTCCTACCTTCCCGATGCCCTGGCAAACCCCTTATGGTTGCCTGCCAACTCAGGATCCGCTATCATCCCCCCTTTCACCGCACAGCCAGGTGTGCAGCCTGACACTACAAATTTTTCTGAATTCGATTATTTTTCTTTATTTTTCGAACAAGATTTTCTGCAGAATATGGTGGATCAAACTAATTTGTATGCATCCCAATTTATTGCTGCCAACCCCAATTCTTCCTACGCCCGCATGTTCCAGTGGCGATGTGTCACACTGGATGAATTTAAATTGTTTTTGGGCCTAACTTTCAATATGGGGCTTACAAAAAAGAACAAAGTCCATGCATATTGGTCCACCCACCCCATCCAACACATGCCCATATATTCCGCTGTCATGTCCAGGACAAGATACGACATGATTATGCGTTTTCTCCACTTCAATGACAATTCCCAGTGCCCTCCCCGAGATCATCCCAACCATGACAAATTGTACAAGATACACCCCCTAATCAATTCCTTTTCCCAGCGATTTAGAGAAGTTTTCATCCCAGACCAAAAAATTTGTGTGGACGAGTCCCTCATACATTTCACTGGCCGACTGCACTTCAAGCAGTATATACCAAGCAAGAGATCCAGGTATGGGCTGAAGTTAAATAAATTATGCGACCGAGCCACTGGATATGTCTTCACATTCCGGATCTACGAAGGCAAAGACTCCCAGCTCCAGCCCCATGATTGCCCCACATATATTGGAACCAGTGGGAAAATTGTCTGGGAGCAGGCATACCCCCTATTCGACAAAGGATACCATTTATATGTCGATAACTATTATACCAGCCTGCCCCTTTTTCGTCACCTTTATAGTAAAAAAACCCAGGCCTGTGGTACCTTCAAAAAAAACCGTAAGGGATTCCCACAAAATCTGTTGGCAAAAAAATTACGAAAGGGAGAATCAGCATTTATGAGGAACGAGGAGGTGTTGGCCATGAAGTGGAGGGACAAGAAAGATGTCCACATCCTCTCTACCATCCACAATGACACCGTGGTGGAGATCCAAAGAAGACGCTGCCCCATTGTAAAGCCCGAATGTGTCCACGACTACAATATGTATATGGGGGGGGGGGGGGGGTGGATTTAAATGATCAGATGCTACAGCCCTACTTATCAAACAGAAAGTCCCGTTACTGGTACAAGAAAGTTGCCTTTCACCTTTTTCACATGGCCCTTTTTAATTCATTTGTCTGCTACCAAAAAGCAACTCAAAACCAACAAGTCACCTACCTCAAGTACTTTGAAAATATCGTCACTGCCCTCATTTACCAACAAGGTCCCGTCCCAGGAAGCATTCGCTCGGATTATTATTATTATTATTATTAACGAGCACCACCTTCCCTATAGCATTCCCCCCACAGAATCTGGAAGAAGACGTCAAAAGAAATGCCATGTATGCAGCAGAGGAGGAGTAAGAAGAGATTCCAGCTATTATTGTCCCCAATGTCCCTCCCAACCTGGCCTGTGCATCGGAGATTGCTTCAAAAATTACCATACATCCATCCAATATTAGTTTCCTGTATTAATACCAGACTGCCATTTCCCCATTTGCCTGCTACCATGTTAATTAACTGACCCTGGCCTGTTTACCGACGATGTCTTTGCTTGCCGATTTAAAACACGTTTCTGACTTGCACGTGTACCAACCTCAGCCTGTTTACCGACGATGCCTCTGCCTGCCGATTTAAACCACGTTTCTGACTTCCACGTGTACCGACCTTGGCCTGTTAATCGACCATGTTTTTGCCTGCCACTTGGACTGATCTTTTGGCCATCTACTTTAGTACACAGGGGTCTCACATATGTGAGGGGCTTCAGAATAGCGTTCTGAGTAGAGAAAACCAGTTTTTCGTTTTCTGTGCTCCCAGAACAGGGTCTGGTTGCCCGGAGGCTTCAAAGCGATTTGGGTGGGAGAAGCCTCTACCCCTATCCCCCTGGCCCTAAGCTTGATGGTCCTTCCTGCTGCCTGGACCAATACTTTGGCTGTGCTGACCATATTGCTGCCTGTAAAGACCCATGACATTATGGACCATGTTTCTTCCTGCTGTTTGGACCAATACTTTGGCTGTGTTGACCATATATCTGCCTGCTGCCTCTACTGACTTTGGACAGTATTTCTGCCAGGACACCTCTGCCTGCTACCTGGACCTGTGCTTTGGCTGTGCTCTGGCTGTGCTGACAGTATCTCTGCCTGTATGAACTATGGACAGTATTCCTGCCTGCTGCCTGGATGATTGCTTTTGCTGTCGCTGACCTCATTCCTGCCTGCTGCCTGGACCGATGCTCTCCTCTGTGGACCACTGCACTTCTAAAACCACAGGTAATCTTTTGTTATTTGGTATGTACCTGCTATGTGCTAGAAATATAAAGGGCCTTCAAAAATGTGATCGGTAGTCAGAAAATGATATGTGTAATTAATGCTGCTAGAATGCCTGGAGGTGCTACTTGGATTTTGGGCCTCTGTATGTGGCCAGGCTGTGTAAAAGCCTCGCACATGTGGTATCGCCATACTCAGGAGGAGTAGAGGAATGCATTTTGGGGTGTCATTTTTGCTATGTACATGCTATGTGTTAGAAATATCTTATAAATAGGGATGAGCTTCGTGTTCGAGTCGAACCCATGTTCGACTCGAACATCGGCTGTTCGACCGTCTGTCGAATTGCGAACGATATGGGCCGTTCGCGCCAAATTCGTGTGGCGCGTCACGGCCCATAATTCACTGCGGCATCGCAGTGCATTGCTGGCTGATGATTGGCCAAGCATGCACTATGACCCGCATGCTTGGCCAATCACAGCGCCGTCAGTAGAGAGAGCTGTAATTGGCCAAAGCCAGGGTGGCTTTGGCCAATTATGGCTCAGGGGATTTAGTACATGCCCCACACTATATAAGGCCGCCTGCACGGCGGCCCTGTGTAGTGTGTGTTCCGGTGTGCTTAGAGAGAGAGAGACAGACAGTGTCATTTGATTTGAGTTAGATAGATTAGGCAGAACAGTCAGTCAGGTAGCTGCACTTACAGTGTATTGTGAATATATATGCATCCCAGGTGTTGCATATATATATATACACTGTATTCAGTTTAGCTAGATCCGTTCCTGTTATCTTCTATCTAGACTATTTACATTTAGTGCAGTGCGTCCTGCTCACAGTGTTCAGCTAGATCCGTTCCTGTTATCTTCTAGACTATTTACATTTAGTGCAGTGCGTCCTGCTCACAGTGTTCAGCTAGATCCGTTCCTGCTATTTACATTTAGTGCAGTGCGTCCTGCTCACAGTGTTCAGCTAGATCCGTTCCTGCTATTTACATTTAGTGCAGTGCGTCCTGCTCACAGTGTTCAGCTAGATCCGTTCCTGCTATTTACATTTAGTGCAGTGCGTCCTGCTCACAGTGTTCAGCTAGATCCGTTCCTGCTATTTACATTTAGTGCAGTCAGTGCGTCCTGCTCACAGTGTTCAGCTAGATCCGTTCCTGCTATTTACATTTAGTGCAGTGCGTCCTGCTCACAGTGTTCAGCTAGATCCGTTCCTGTTATCTTCTAGACTATTTACATTTAGTGCAGTGCGTCCTGCTCACAGTGTTCAGCTAGATCCGTTCCTGTTATTTACATTTAGTGCAGTGCGTCCTGCTCACAGTGTTCAGCTAGATCCGTTCCTGCTATTTACATTTAGTGCAGTGCGTCCTTCTCACAGTGTTCAGCTAGATCCGTTCCTGCTATTTACATTTAGTGCAGTGCGTCCTGCTCACAGTGTTCAGCTAGATCCGTTCCTGCTATTTACATTTAGTGCAGTGCGTCCTGCTCACAGTGTTCAGCTAGATGCGTTCCTGTTATCTTCTAGACTATTTACATTTAGTGCAGTGCGTCCTGCTCACAGTGTTCAGCTAGATCCGTTCCTGCTATTTACATTTAGTGCAGTGCGTCCTGCTCACAGTGTTCAGCTAGATCCGTTCCTGCTATTTACATTTAGTGCAGTGCGTCCTGCTCACAGTGTTCAGCTAGATCCGTTCCTGTTATCTTCTAGACTATTTACATTTAGTGCAGTGCGTCCTGCTCACAGTGTTCAGCTAGATCCGTTCCTGTTATCTTCTAGACTATTTACATTTAGTGCAGTGCGTCCTGCTCACAGTGTTCAGCTAGATCCGTTCCTGTTATCTTCCTACTGACAGGCAGGCTTGTTTGGTTACAGTATATAAAGCTACCTGAAGAAAATTACAGGTGTTCTATTTGATCCTATTAGTACCACGGTCAGGCAGCTAGACTATTTACATTTAGTGCAGTGCGTCCTGCTCACAGTGTTCAGCTAGATCCGTTCCTGTTATCTTCCTACTGACAGGCAGGCTTGTCTGGTTACAGTATATAAAGCTAGCTGAAGAAAATTACAGGTGTTCTATTTGATCCTATTAGTACCACGGTCAGGCAGCTAGACTATTTACATTTAGTACAGTGCGTCCTGCTCACAGTGTTCAGCTAGATCCGTTCCTGTTATCTTCCTACTGACAGGCAGGCTTGTCTGGTTACAGTATATAAAGCTAGCTGAAGAAAATTACAGGTGTTCTATTTGATCCTATTAGTACCACGGTCAGGCAGCTAGACTATTTACATTTAGTACAGTGCGTCCTGCTCACAGTGTTCAGCTAGATCCGTTCCTGTTATCTTCCTACTGACAGGCAGGCTTGTCTGGTTACAGTATATAAAGCTACCTGAAGAAAATTACAGGTGTTCTATCCCAGCTTAGTGCAGCTACAGGCCATTAGTATGTCTGGAAGGCCAAGAAGGAGAGGCAGACAGTCACAAGCCAATAAGAGAGGGCAAGCAGGCTCTGTGTCTAGTGCTGGTCGTGGAGACGGTGCATCCTCATCAGCACGTGGCCATGGGACACGCTTGGCCTTTTTTTCGGCAGCTGGCCGTGTTGAGCCGCAACATGCGGAAGACTTGGTCGAGTGGATGGCCAAGCCGTCCTCATCCTCCTCATCCTCTCTCACCCATGCCCAGGGTGCTTTGTCTGGCAAAGCAGCGGCCTCTTCCCTCAGCTCAATGTCATCAGTGACTCCTTCCCTAGCTCCACCATGTCCTCCTGAGGATTCCCTCAAACTGTTTGACCACAGTGTTGGGTACATGCTCCAGGAGGATGCCCAGCGTTTGGAAGGCTCTGATGATGATACTGAGCTCGATGAAGGCAGTAACATGAGCACGGACAGAGGGGGTGCCCAAGAAGGACAGCAATCTGGCAGTCATGCTCCCCCTGCTGCAGCATACTGCCAGGTTTGCTCCAGTGATGAGGAGGGAGGGGATGATGAGGTCACTGACTCAACGTGGGTGCCTGATAGGAGAGAGGAGGAGGAGGAGGAGGAGGAGGAGGAGGAGGAGGAGGAGGAGGAGGCGGCACATCACCAATGAGGCAGGATGCCCTCCAGGGGCCAGCCTAAGGGCAGCACATTGACTGCATCACACCCCAAAGCTCCACATGTGCAGGGCGCTGCAGTCTCTGCGCGTTATTCAAAAAGTTCTTTGGTGTGGGCCTTTTTTGAGACGAGTGCATCAGATCGCACCGCTGCTATTTGCAACATATGTCTCAAGCGTATCTCGCGTGGCCAAAACATCTCCCGCTTGGGTACCACATGCTTGACCAGACATATGTTGACCTGCCATGCAGTTCGTTGGCAAGCGTATCTAAAAGACCCACACCAAAGAACAAAGAGGATCTCTCCTTGCTCCTCATCAGCTGAGATTTCCAACCCCACTAGACCTTCAGTCCTCTCTGAGACCTGCAGTGAGAGGAATGAAGGTGTAGAATTAGGTGTGTCACAGCCAAGTACTTGTGGGCAATCTGCTTTTGGTACACCGACGTCAGATTGTACCAGGCAAATTTCCCTGCCCCAGCTGCTGCACCGCCGAAAGAAGTTTGCTCCCAGCCATCCACATGCCCAGAGGTTGAATGCTAGCTTGGCAAAATTGCTAGCACTTCAACTGCTGCCTTTTCAGTTGGTAGACTCTGCCCCCTTCCGTGAGTTTGTGGAATGTGCGGTTCCTCAGTGGCAGGTACCCAAACGCCACTTTTTCTCACGGAAGGCGATTCCGGCTCTCTACCGGCATGTGGAAGGCAATGTCCATGCCTCGCTGGACAGGGCGGTCAGCGGTAAGGTGCATATTACCACTGACTCATGGTCCAGCAGGCATGGACAGGGACGTTACCTAAGTTTCACGGCGCATTGGGTGACTCTGCTGGCAGCTGGGAAGGATGCAGGACAAGGTGCAGTAGTGTTGGAGGTTGTTCCGCCACCACGCTTACAAAATGCTGATTGTGACACACCTCTCTCCTCCACCCCCTCCTCTTCTTCTTCCTCCATGGCCTCTTCCTCGGAACCAGCGGTGCTCCGTAGGCGTTCAAGGGGCTACGCAAGTACGCAGGCCAAAAGATGCCATGCGGTGCTTGAGCTGGTGTGCTTGGGGGACAGGAGCCACACTGGGGCAGAGGTTCTGTCAGCTCTGCAGGGGCAGGTTCAGAGGTGGTTGACGCCACGCCAACTTAAGGCAGGAATGGTGGTTTGCGACAATGGCACCAACCTCCTCTCTGCCCTCCGACAGGGACAAATGACCCATGTGCCCTGTTTGGCTCACGTCCTTAACTTGGTGGTGCAGCGGTTCTTGGGCAGGTACCCGGGCTTACAGGATGTCCTGAGGCAGGCCAGGAAAGTCTGTGTGCATTTCCGCCGGTCATATAATGCCAGTGCTCGGCTGACGGACCTCCAAAAGGAGTTTAACCTGCCCAAGAACCGCCTAATCTGTGACATGCCCACCAGGTGGAACTCAACATTGGCCATGCTGCAGCGGCTGCACACGCAGCAGAGGGCCATCAATGAGTACCTGTGCGACTATGGCACCAGGACAGGGTCAGGGGAGCTTGTTTTTTTTTCCCCACGCCAGTGGGCCATGATCAGGGATGCATGCACTGTCCTGTCACCATTCGAGGAGGCCACGAGGATGGTGAGCACTGACAGTGCATGCATCAGTGACACTGTCCCCCTTGTCCACCTGTTGGAGCACACGCTGCGTGGAATAATGGACAGGGCACTTGAGGCAGAACAGAGGCAGGAAGAGGAGGACTTCCTTAGCTCTCAAGGCCCCCTTTATCCAGACAGTGTTCCTGCGTGCCCGCCGATCACACAGGAAGAGGAGGAGGAGGAGGAGGAGGAAGATTGTGTCAGTATGGAGGTGGAGCCTGGCACTCAGCATCAGCAGCAGTCTTTAAGGGATCAGTCCCAAGGAACACATGGACTTGTACGTGGCTGGGAGGAGGTGGCTGCGGATGTTGTTGTCCTTAGTGACCCTGAGGACTCCGGACCGAATGCCTCAGCAAACCTACGCTGCATGGCCTCCCTGATCCTGCAAAGCCTGCGTAAGGATCCTCGTATTCGTGGTATCAAGGAGAAGGACCAATACTGGCTGGCAACCCTCCTTGATCCACGTTACAAGGGTAAGGTTGCGGACCTTATCTTGCCATCGCAGAGGGAGCAGAGGATGAAACATCTTCGGGAGGCCTTGCAGAAAGGTCTGTGCAACGCGTTCCCAGAGACTGGGAGGTTACAAACTCCTGTTTCTGGACAACGTGTTGCTGAGGCTTCGGTCAGTCAAAGAAGGAGCGGTGGAGAAGGTGGCCGTCTGACCGATGCGTTCAGACAATTTTTTGGTCCGCAGCCCCAAGGTATGATCGGTTCCAGCAACCATCGCCAGCGTCTGTTTTACATGGTGCAGGAATACCTAGGGGCAAGATCAGACTTGGACACCTTTCCCACCGAAAATCCTCTGGGTTACTGGGTCTTGAGGATGGATCACTGGCCAGAGCTTGCACAGTATGCAATTGAGCTACTGGCCTGTCCTGCATCCAGCGTTCTTTCGGAACGCACATTCAGTGCTGCTGGAGGCGTGGTAACCGATCACAGGGTGCGTCTGTCCAACGACTTGGTCGATCGGCTGACCTTCATAAAAATGAATCAGTCTTGGATCACCACCAGCTACCAAGCACCTGATGCTGATGTAACCGAATAATTTTTTTTGAAATCTCAGATCCCTTCAAAGACTGCCTATGCTGATGCTGAGTGACTATCCCTGAGTAATTATCCTCTTCCTCCTCAATCATCACGCTGATAGCTTGTAAGAACATTTTTGGTTCTGGGCGCCACTACCAGTGCCTAAGGCACAATTTTTCAGCCCCTGTTTAACAGGGGCGTGTAACTACAATTTTTGATGTAATACTTTGCAGCAGGGCTCGTTCCTGCATTCCAACTAGAGTGTCTGTGAGGGGTTGCAGTGTTGTGGCACCAGCACCAGTGCCTAAGGCCCAATTTTTCTGCCCCTGTCTAACAGGGGCGTGTAATTACAATTTTTGATGCAATACTTTGCAGCAGGGCTCGTTCCTGCATTCCAACTAGAGTGTCTGTGAGGGGTTGCAGTGTTGTGGCACCAGCACCAGTGCCTAAGGCCCAATTTTTCTGCCCCTGTCTAACAGGGGCGTGTAATTACAATTTTTGATGCAATACTTTGCAGCAGGGCTCGTTCCTGCGTTCCAACTAGAGTGTCTGTGAGGGGTTGCAGTGTTGTGGCACCAGCACCAGTGCCTAAGGCCCAATTTTTCTGCCCCTGTCTAACAGGGGCGTGTAATTACAATTTTTGATGCAATACTTTGCAGCAGGGCTCGTTCCTGCGTTCCAACTAGAGTGTCTGTGAGGGGTTGCAGTGTTGTGGCACCAGCACCAGTGCCTAAGGCCTAATTTTTCAGCTCCTGTTCAACAGGGGCATGTAATTACAATTCTTGATCTAATATTTCACAGCAGGGCCCTGTGAGGGCTTACAGTGTTGTGGCCACAGCAACACCTAAGGCCCAAATTTCTGCTGAGTATATAGGGCAGGACCCTACCTTCAAACATCTAACTTACAAATGACTCCTACTTGCAAA
This sequence comes from Lithobates septentrionalis, assembly GCA_037952835.1. NCBI lineage: Eukaryota > Metazoa > Chordata > Amphibia > Anura > Ranidae > Lithobates > Lithobates septentrionalis. The sequence continues at coordinate 184,059 of JBBDGP010003010.1, forward strand.
CGGAAGGAGACAACAGGAAGTGAGATGAAATCTACCCCTAGGAAGGGAAATTCTCTCCTGTAAGAGTTAATATGGGAAAACAATTTCTCCTTTCCACTGATGCTTTCCAATCCTTGTTCCACAAAAAAAACCCAAATTTTCAAAAAACATTTTTCATTGGGACAAAAAAGTGAGGTGAAATCTTCTGAAGAGGAGGAAAGACAGCAAAACAAATGTCACAGGGGTGATAACCCTTCCCTATGTTTTCCAAAAAGCTTAGAAAAGATTTTTTGGCTGGAGCTAAACACGTTAAAAATGTTCAAAATTACAAAGAGATTCTACTTAACAACAAACCTACAGTCCCTGTCTTGTTTGCACCGCCTGTATACTGCTGTTCAGAGTATATAGGGCCTGGTGGCCCCACACCTTTCCTTATTTTAATTTGGGTGCGGGGTTCCCCTTAATATCCATACAAGACCCAAAGGGCCTGGTAATGGACTGGGGGGGTACCCATGCCGTTTGTCTCACTGATTTTCATCCATATTGCCAGGACCCGACATGACATTAAACCCGCAAGCAGTTTTAAATGAGATTTTTTCCTTTAAAAATGACATTTGGTGCAGGGACTGTTCTAAACATGGGAAACACGCGTCACTTTACAGGCATACTATAGACACCCCCCAGGTACGATATTTAAAGGAATATTTCACTTTTTTTTTTTTACTTTAAGCATCATTAAAATCACTGCTCCCGAAAAAACGGCCGTTTTTAAAAGTTTTTTTTGCATTGATACATGTCCCCTGGGGTAGGACCCGGGTCCCCAAACCCTTTTTAGGACAATACCATGCAAATTAGCCTTTAAATTGAGCACTTTTGATTTCGAACGTTCGAGTCCCATAGACGTCAATGGGGTTCTAACGTTCGTGCGAACTTTCGGTCCGTTCGCGGGTTCTGGTGCGAACCGAACCGGGGGGGTGTTCGGCTCATCCCTACTCACAAGCGAATGTACATCAAATATAAAGAGAAGTGGAGCTCCTGGTTAGTTTCAGTTACTCTCTTATAATCAATATATAAATTGGCTCGTAATTATTATAAAGGCGCATGAAGGTATATCAATGTATAAAAGTATATCCATATATAATTACATCAATTACATCAATGTATATAGAGGTACATCAATGTATATAGAGGTATATCAATGTATATAGAGGTATATAGAGGTACATCAATGTATATAGAGGTATATCAATGTATATAGAGGTACATCAATGTATATAGAGGTACATCAATGTATATAGAGGTATATCAATGTATATAGAGGTATATCAATGTATATAGAGGTATATCAATGTATATAGAGGTATATAGAGGTACATCAATGTATATAGAGGTATATCAATGTATATAGAGGTATATCAATGTATATAGAGGTATATAGAGGTATATCAATGTATATAGAGGTATATCAATGTATATAGAGGTATATCAATGTATATAGAGGTATATCAATGTATATAGAGGTATATAGAGGTACATCAATGTATATAGAGGTATATCAATATATATAGAGGTATATCAATGTATATAGAGGTATATAGAGGTACATCAATGTATATAGAGGTATATCAATGTATATAGAGGTATATCAATGTATATAGAGGTATATAGAGGTATATCAATGTATATGGAGGTATATCAATGTATATAGAGGTATATCAATGTATATAGAGGTATATCAATGTATATGGAGGTATATCAATGTATATAGAGGTATATCAATGTATATAGAGGTATATCAATGTATATAGAGGTATATCAATGTATATGGAGGTACATCAATGTATATAGAGGTATATCAATGTATATAGAGGTATATAGAGGTATATCAATGTATATAGAGGTACATCAATGTATATAAAGGTATATCATGCCACTAGAAGGAACACTTCCCCACCACATTTATCATACATGGACTCATGGATCGTCTTCAATCAACAAATACAGTAATTGCATCAAACAATAAATGTCTCTTCCAAATCGATCACATCTACATGAAGTTGATCATCCATGATTGATCCTTTCTATGTGTGGAACTGAAGATAGTAACATTTCTCCTTCTCCATGGACAAGGATGTAATTATAACACACAAATCTCCCCAAGAATTCCAATATGTCTTATTCATGTAATTGAACCATTAGATGTTGCAGATTAGATATAGCAAAGTGGTATAATGTCCATCAATGACCAACGTTAGATCTACTTCCATAGATCTTTGTAGTGATAATTCTCCTTCATGTAAAGAAAATCCATAAAAACATACACTCACCGGCCACTTTATTAGGTACACCAGTTCAATTGCTGTTCAAAATCAGAGGAGAATGGGCAGACTGGTTCCAGATGATAGAAAGACAACAGTAACTCAAATAACCACTTGTTACACCCAAGGTATGCAGAATACCATCTCTGAACGCGCAACACATTTAAACCTTGAAGCAGATGGGCTACAGCAGCAGAAGACCACACCGGGGGTCCAACCCGCTACTAGCAAGGGGGACCTATTGAAGGGGGTCCAACCCGCTACTAGCAAAGGGGACCTAATAAAGGGGGTCCAACCCGCTACTAGCAAAGGGGACCTAATAAGGGGGGTCCAACCCGCTACTAGCAAAGGGGACCTAATAAAGGGGGTCCAACCCGCTACTAGCAAATGGGACCTAATAAAGGGGGTCCAACCCGCTACTAGCAAAGGGGACCTAATAAAGGGGGTCCAACCCGCTACTAGCAAAGGGGACCTAATAAAGGGGATCCAACCTGCTAATAGCAAAGGGGACCTAATAAAGGGGGTCCAACCCGCTACTAGCAAGGGGGACCTAATAATGTGGCCAGTGAGTGTAAATGTATGTCATCCATGTATATACATTTTTGCAATATGTAAAGGTCACCTATTTACAGCAAAGCTTCTCCACATAATATACAGAATGACCCCAAATCAATCAGGGAGACATTTAAACCACCTTGGGTCAGAGAGACATGAATTTCATATATATCTTCAATCAAACACTGGTAGATTATACGTCACTCCTGATGACTGGCGATGCTCAAATACTTATACATCCCCAAGGTAGGGATTGGAGGAATAGAAGATAGGCAACCCCTTGCTGATCCATAGTTTTGCAAATCCAAAAGGTAAAATGGGCTAGAGGAGGCCATGAATGGAAACCCATAACTGAATAAACCGTCACCAAAGAAGTTATTTCTGGTCCAAAAAACAAAAAAAACCCAGAAAAAACAAAAGAAAAGGTCCCGTGTGGGACTAGTGATAACACTGCATCATGCAACGTGTTTCGTCACCAAATATGGTGACTTTCTCAAGCAGCCAGGTAAGTATTTAAAACAGCAATGCTGATGATGTTACAATGATTAATGATCATTAAAAACTTTGAGTGGCATTGAGGATGGTGACTGGCCCTTAAGAAATAATGCCAAAGGGGGTCTCAGGAGGGATATTACTTGTGTAATGGATGTTGTGTATCCTAAAGAGCAGTCACTAGGGTTGGCGTCACCTGGTGTGGTAAAACACGGTGTCACCTCCCCCCCATGGGGCTCTCTCCTGTCTAGGAGTGTCCTGCAGGGCCCCCAAAACCATCACAGAGTGACATCTTTGCCGTGGGATATCACTCCTTACTTGATGGTGTCAACAAAAAAGAAAAAAAATGGAAAAACAAAAGCCAGGGTCCCATGTGGGACTAGTGACAACGCTGCATCATCCAACACATTTCACCCGCAAATATGGTGACTTTCTCAAGCAGCGTGGTAAGTATTTAGAACATCGTCGGCGATGATGTTACAATGATATCATTAAAGATTTTTGAGTGGCATTGAGGGCGGTGACTGGCCTTTACTCACTAAGAAGTAAGCTAAAGGGGGTCTCAGGGGGGATATTACTTATTATGTAATAGATATATCAACCTTTATATCCTTATGAGAGATCAGACAGAATAGGGATAGGATAGGGCCCTTTAAATGGTAACAACAGCAATGTCTGAGATGCAGAAAAATAAGATATAGATATACGTAAAGTGCACATAAATGATCTAAGAAGAAACTCAAACAACATATATATGTGGACAATGTGTATAAACACTAAAATATACCTGTATAATAGACCAAAAAATGAATGTACTATGTGACAATCAAAATATGAGTGAATGATGTCCAATAATGTGAAGGAAAATTTTATTTCAAAAATAAATTATAGTCCTTAGTGTTTGGACAGGTGAACCAAACAATAAATTGTAGATATCCAAAATGTGGTTCAAAAAAAATAACTGACACTTGAACTGGATAACGAGGTGACAAAGGAAAATGTGCCCAAACTTGATGATAGGTGATCCACCATCAGAGAGTCAAAAGGCTTACCGGAGCAATTGAACCCAAATGAGTGTACACCCAATTGGGTCAATCAGGCTTGTAGGGCCACACACCCAGGGGAAACTGTCACAGAGGACACGACTTCCAACCAGAAGACCAACTCCAGCAATGGACCTCGATGAGATAGGTAATGGACAGAGAGCCACATGGATAGTTGCTCTATAGAACAGATTTATGAAAAGGAAGAAGAAGTAGGCACATAGTGTAATCCCATTTAAATTGGAAGTAATTTATTCAATATAAAAAAGAGGAAATACACTCACATTTTAGTAGAAAAAAAAGCGCTTAGGAATAAAACAGTGACTTCAGCAGAGCGTCCCCATGCGTTTCGTCTTAAAAGACATCATCTGAGGTGATAGCAAGCAGAGTAGCTTAAACAGGCTAGTGGTACTCCTTGAAGTGGTTTTAAATAAAGGTGTCTATGTGCAGTGTTCAAATAGAAGCGCAGTAAAGTGTTCCCAAGGTAAAGGTGTCTGTACACAGTGTTCAAATAAGGTAACCAGGGAAGGATTGCAAAAGATGGGCAATTGCCCTCTCACCAACGACCAGACCATCTAGACGCCTTGCAGACAGCGACCCTGGAAGAGACGTCGTTCAGTAAAGAGTCCAGCGATGACCCACGGCTGCTGAGTGCAGACGATCTTAGTGTCAATCTGCTGGGTTGGTGCCGCGTAGATGTCTGACGAACGGTAAGCAGAGTTAGGCCCTTCGGGGGCCAGGTTGGAATCGTGATCACCGCGTGGTAGGCCGCAGCCTCTATCCCCGCCACAGAGAGGTGTGCACTCGGCAAGGCCCAGGAAGAAGAGAGCGCGGGGGTGGATCTCCTGACTCTTTTATAGTTCCTCCCAGAAATCACCTGGGGTTGTAGCAAGGATCCCTGGGATGTGTAGTCCAGGTATAATGTCACGCAACAGAATCGCCAGTCTGAAAGACTACTAGTCCCACAATCCTTTTGGTCGGGCTCACAGATATAATGACAGTCACTGGCGCCCAGCACTAGAGGGATATAACTATAGATGAAGAATGACGGGGAAAATTGAATAATATTATAACTTGTAGTCCACCATCGCTACAGTTTGATAAACAAAGTATTCACTATCATAGAAAATCTCTGATAGTGCTACGTCAAATAAAACAGGAGCTGAACCAGTTTGTAAAAGCAAATTTAATATATTGTCTCCTGATATGGTTGGTAAGAAAGTAAGGAATGTGAGAGAACACCCGGCACCCCGTTTGGGTGATTCCGCCAAACAGTGCCTCCTGCCCTCCAAACCCTTCCAGCAGACCGGGAGCTGATACCAGCCCTTTACCCCAAGCATCGTACATAGACAAGATGTCGAGGTAAAAAAATCAAAGGAATGACTCTTCGTTAAAACTCAGACACATACTTTATTCCCCCCAGGAGGACATTCCCCTCTTGGGGATATTCACATGACAATGCAAACTTCAAACAGCAATCCAATTAACAACTAAGAGTGATCTTAATTAAACAGTGATGTAATTAACAGTAAGCTAATCAACAGCGAGACACCCAGACAATGCTTTGATTAATCGGGGATCTCATCCCACCTCAGACAGTCCGACACCAGTCAACAGCAGTCTATGAGACAAACTCATGCAACTCATACAATGTTCCAGCAATCTGAAAACGTAGAATTAATTTAGTCTTCATAAATTTCTTGGGGGGCGATTGCTGATAAATGTTTCTGTCCCAAGTAGAGGAGCCTCTCCAACCCATCTGCATGAGGGCCACCATATTTTCCTTTGACATTAACCTGTACAAGATTAATATTACACCTTTCCATCCACTCCGGGAAGGGAAGCTTTGTTGTCTTTATTCAGAGAATTAATCCAAGCCTCGCTCTCAGCATTCATCACGTTGTTGCCCATCATTAGAGAATGGTCTGCTCTCTCCATGGGATCAGAGGCTGGACTGAGCTCTTTTCCATGCTCTGACCCCGGAGAAGCAGACAATGACCCCAGTCTCTTCCATGGGCCATAATCAGCAGGTAGAAAGCTAGCCCCTAGTCCCCCCCAAAAGCCCCTGTCCCGGTTGGGTCTGTCACAAGGATAGAAATGGAACAACCATGGTAATAACACAGTTTAGCTCACAGGGTGATTAGTAATAAGGACTATACATAAGATGACGCTTGGCGCTTGATTTACTAAAGGCAACCAGACTGTGCACTTTGCAGTTGCTCCAGATCTTAGTAAATGGGGTAAAGCTTCACTTTACAAAAAATACCCAATCACCTGTAAGGAAAATCAAAAGAACAGCATTTTTTGCTTGCACATGATTGGACGATGGAAGTCAGCAAAGTTCCCCTCATTTACCAAACTCTGGAGCAACTGCTCTTGCAGAGTGCACAGTCTATTAGTAAATTAACCCCTTGGTGCCCAGATCAGCATAAACAATAGCAGTGCCACCTAAATGCAGTAGTGGGCAGTGATAAAGCTTGATTTACCTAACACAGGAACTATACTATGTGCATTGATGGCGATTATGCTATTGTTTTTCAGGGGTTGGGCTTGGCCCCTTAGTTCCAGTGAAGGGAACTCTTAAGGCGTCAGCATACCAAGACATTTTGGACACTTTCATGCTCCCAACTTTGTGGGAACAGTTTGGGAATGACCACCTTCCTGTTCCAACATGACTGCCCACCAGTGCACAAAGCAAGGTCCATAAATACATGTATGAGCGAGTTTGGGGTGGAGGAACTGATTGGCCTGACCTCAACCCGATAGAACACCTTTGGGATGAATTAGAGCGAAGACTGTGAGTCGGGCCTTCTCTCCCACCTCAGTGCTTGACCTCACAAATGGTCTTCTGGAAGAATGGTCAAACATTCCCATAGACACACTCCTAAACCTTGTGGACAGCCTTTCGCAGAAGAGGTGAAGCTGTTATAGCTGCAAAGGGAAGGCCAACTCAATATTGAACCCTACGGACTAAGACTGGGATGCCATTAAAATCCATGTGCGTGTAAAGGCAGGTGTCCCAATACTTTTGGTAATAGACTGTAGCTCACATAATACACAGCACACACATCATACACAGATAAGTCTGACTGCACACAGGATAAAGTAGACAACACATAAAATACCACACAGAGCACACCCAGCGCAAAAGCCCACACCTACCACATGGGGCAATCACAGCAAAGTACATCCACATCATAGACAGCACATAACACTTACATAAAATTAACAAATACATCACAAAGAAGAGTTTTAAGGTTGGTTTACATAGGACTACAAGCATTCAAAAAAAGTCTTAAAATAATCCATAAACTCCATCCTAGTTAATAAACGAATGGTGTCAGTAAAATTGCGGTAACATAATGCCGAGCGCTTTGTAAAAGCAAAATAACAGTGTTTTGGGCGGAAAGAGCTTTTATTTATCGTTACGCTACGTTCCTGTAAGAGAAAAACTCTCCTTCTGACATTCTCTGGGAAGTGAAAGTTTAGGGCATTGTTACAATATTGCATTATGATTTCATTGCCTGCCATAAAGTCCGTCCCGCCTGTTCCTTCCGCAGATGGGGCCTCCATGGCAACTGCGAGAAATTTCACTATCTCTATCGATTCTGCCATTAAGGAAAGGGCTGTAATTTGAGTTGGTCCGGAGTGAACAAATAGATGTGTAAAGTGGGCCTGAAGAAATAAATGTAAGAGCGGTGAAATGAGAAATGGATGGTAATCACAGGCTCAGATTAACCAGCCGAACCAGCTAGTCATCGCTCAGCCTCGTACCGCGGCCCGTCTTTGAGCCACGAGTCAAAGGGGGCATCACGCAGAGTCTTTTTTTTTTATCAAAGTTTATCAGAGTTTTTTTTTATTTTAAAGGATAACTGGCCCAAAATAGTAAAAAAAAGAAAATATATTATTTTTAAATATAGCTGAATACTTCTTATTACTACCATAACCTTTGTAACGGATCCCGCTTGAGTGCTTCCGTCAGTACACTGCTTCCTCCAATCTGGGTCTTCAGATATCACATTTTGTAGCCGAATATTGTAACCAAGATCCGGACGAGACTAGCTCAGTTACACAGCTTGAACATGGACTGTTTATTTTGAGATCTCACACAAATATATACACCAGAATGACAATACAAACTGTAACCAGAAACCTAATTAACATGAGCTAATTAACTAATCGTTTAGACAGCCCAGGTGACTCTGAGGCATGACCTTTCAGGACAGACTTGCCGTCTTTTAGCTCAGAAGACACAATCAAGATGATCATAAATATAAACACAGCAAACCTTCTCACAATAGCAGAAGCTAATTACAACTATCAATACAAACAGTGATCTCCCCCTCCTCAGCCTAGTAGTCAACAGACTCTAGTAGGAGTAGACTGTCCGGCTCCTACCCAGTTCTAGAGGCCTGTGATCAGCTCTTTATACATAATCTGGGAGATATTGTGGATAAATATTAATGTTATATTTAAGTAACCACCTTCTCATTGTCCACCAAACAGCTGTCCATCATTTTTCTCATTCATCCTGTGCCCCTAATGGACACAGGGTGACTTATGCCGCGTACACACGAGCGGACTGTACGGCAGACTTTGCTCAGCGGACTTTTCAACAGACTTTACGACGGACTTTCTGAATGAACGGACTTGCCTACACACAATCCACCAAAGTCCGTCGAATTCGTACGTGATGACGTACCACCTGACTAAAACAAGGAAGTTCATAGCCAGTAGCCAATAGCTGCCCTAGTGTGGCTTTTTGTCCGTCGAACTAGCATACAGACGAGAGGACTTTTCGACCGGACTCGATTTCGACGGATTGATTTAAAACATGTTTCAAATCTTTAGCCGCTATCTTGTAGCAGGTGGCCCGCCCGTCGGCCTTCTCTGCGTCGGTGGGCTGCCGTTGCATGACCCCCCTCTCAGATTTTTCTGTGGGGCGGGCCGTGCAGCGACAGCTCGGGGTCCTTCCCCTACCACTGTTCCTCCCCCTACTTTGGGTGGGATTGTGGTTTTTTTTGGGGGGGGGGCCCCTGTGGTCCTGCCAATCATACATAGACGAATACCCTCTGTCTTACTCCTTTATTGCTTATATTGCGGTAGAAATCGGAGGCTTTAGGCTTCAATGGGCTAAACCAGTGTGGCTATGCAAACCACACACTGAGTATGATAGGCCCCTTTGTTTGAATGGGTTAACACAGACCGGGCTGCACAAGCTACACAGCGCCTGTAAATATACTCTATTATTACTAAAACTTTGTTTTAAATGAACCGCCCCTTGAGGTCTGAGCAATTTCCCTGAATCTTTATGAGAGAACGGTCACCCACTAGTTGCTAGGCAACCACTAACTTTACCTCGCTGCTCCGTCTGCTTTGTTTTGGTTTTGCTCGGTGGGCGGGGCTGCCTGTCAGCTGCACGCTGTCTCTCGTCCTGGGTACGGGTATGTGCAGTGGGCGTGGCGCTATAGCGCGGCCGCTCCCCTCTCACACATTTCTCTTGTGTGACTGATGTGATGACGTTGCGCTGATTAGACGCACGTCACACTAGACCACGCCCCCCCAGGCTCCTTATATCCCAGTGATGCATCTGAACGGGCTTATCATTACCGCACTTGGCGGTGACCGGCCCGGACGTTCTACAGGGCAACCCATGTCTCACCAGGACTCAGCCTTGTACCCGGATGTAAGTACTATCTTTGGACGGCTGTGGTCCAGTTATACCGTTTGTTTTTCGAGTTTGACACTTTCAGGGTTGCTGTTACAATTTTATCCCCTGTTTGTTTGTCCACAGACCTAACTCTCACATGGGTTAATTCCCTGGTTCGACCTGTGCTTGCATACACATGGCAATGTCCTCCTCTCTTTTATGGTGATGCAGACTGTTTTGGCCTGAACTGTGGATACCCCGGTATGAACACAGCCCTCTTATTAACTCCCACTTTTGCCTCTTGATTTCTTGAATCGCTTATTAGCCTCTGGCAATTTTTTTACTATACAGCACGTGTTTCTATCCTGCAGATGACACAGTATGTTGTAGTACCTGCGATTCGGCTTTAGTCTGTGTGGCGGAGCCGCGGGACGCCCCCTTGTGTCTGTGGGTTGGATCAGTGTGGATAGAGTTGGGCCAGCCGATACATCCAGGTCTTCATTACATCTGTCAGACCTGGGGTATCTGACGCCGCCACTGCAGCGATTTTGGCATAGATGCTCCGTTACTGATATGTATGGGTAGGTTGTGCTCTTCTTATTCATGGTCACAATAAACCAAATGACATATATGTGATACTTGTAAATATCATTTGTACATGACTGTTTTTTGTACTTATTTTGTTTATATTTCATTGTATAATAGGTCTATGATCCACGATCTGTCTCTGATGAAGGGACATTCTGCCTAAGTCCCGAAACGCGTACGATTTCGTGGCAAGACCATTGAATATAGTCTTTAATCCCGCACATACAGTATATCGTTGTATAGCCTTTTATAGATTGTATGATACTGTTTTTGTTATCCTTTTGTCACATATTCTTTATGTCTTTTATGATATATATATATACTTTTTCTACTGAATAAAATACATTTTAAATGAGTTGCCATTAAAGTCCCTTTAACCCGCTGGGGGTAACCTCCTAATATATCATGACTTCGGGGATGTTGGCAAAAACTATGATATAGTTGAATAGCACTTTCTTTCTTTTTTCTATGTTTCAAATCTAAGTCCGTCCAACTTTTGAGAAAAAAAGTCCGCTGGAGCCCACACACGATCGAATTGTCTGGTGAAATCCCGTCCGCCGGGCAAAGTCTGCCGTAAAGTCCACTCGTGTGTACGAGGCATTAGACATATTAGGTACATGGGGAGCTGAAACAAGGGTTTCCCAACCGCCCCAATGGATTCTGGGTTCCACGGGCCCTCCCGTCACAACCTTCCACCAAAGAACAACCCAAAATAAATTCTCCAGTCCCTGACGATCGAAGCGATACCACATATGTGTATGTTAGTTGATGTTGGTACCCGTAGTACAGCCCAGAAACAATGGTACGCATTTTGCTTTTTGTATCCTACCTAAAAACACATCGACACTAATACTAATTAAAAGAATCCTGTCCAGGTAGATCTACAGAACTATTACACAGCTGTTCAGCTGTATGCCCTTAAACACTGGTTCAACCCGACAGCTGAACCCCAGTGGTTGAACATTGAACAAGGCCTTAACAATAACCTTAATTTCTGCTCTATACTGTATGCCACCAATAAGGCATCCATAATGGCTAGGAGAACAATGGTACTTATTCCACACTCATCCCAGCACCACAAATTAGATATCCCACTTACTACTCTTGTTCACCTTATTCCGGGCCTGCACATAAAAGGCTGTGAGGACTGGGCACTACAGCGTATAGACAATCCTTACTTGAAGGGGCCCCTGTTATCCCTAGGATTTGTATGGTAGTCGGTGTTATAAGCTTTAAAGGGACGGAGACATGGGTATTCCCCCCCGTGGAGTTAGTGGACTCCGGGCGATGGCTAAAGTCTTATAGACCTTATATGATGTAAATCATAACGTGAAGTGTCCACTAGTCTAGTTATAGTACTTGGTCCCTATTGGAATGTGTTCTATTAAAAGAGGGCATACCTGTGCTGTGGAAGTAGCATTTCTTTGACAAGAGACTTCTAGGAGTAGACTTGATAGGCGATTGATAAATATACCGTATCTCTGGAGTCTGGCTCCCTGACATGGCTCAAAGGATGGCCGGTGGGGGTAGTCATCTCGAAGGGTTAAGGTAATCCGGTGAGATGACTAAGATGTTAGATAGTAGGCGGTATCTCACAGGAATGGAGTTATAGATGTAGATTAGGGAAATTTAGACTGATTATGAGCTCTGTACCATCCGAAGTGGTTGGAATAGCGTGTTCTAGCTTGGTGCATCTAGTGAAAGCTTCTTGAGGCATTAAAGTTCCCAAGTAAGGAGTCCCATGGGTCATCCTCCAAGCCTAGCCCACCTAGGTGGGGTTTTTGAGAGCATAACCATCAAAGTACATAAAAGCACATACAAAAAAAAGGGGGGGGGGAGTAGTGGGTATATCCTGTATTCAGAATCCATGGGTCGGAAATCTTAACTGTCCTGTATGGGAAAGGGTTCAAAATTGCCTAGGTAGTAGTATATGTAGCTTGGTGAATCGTATCTGTATGGTGAGGCAGATAGTTCGTCTAGACATTACAGTTAACAGCGTGTGCAGCTTCAGCAGTGGGTGTAAGCAGGAGAGGGTCATCATGGTCAGGAGAAATATCCATTAGAAACGTACAGCAAGGGATGTTTCAAATCCATGCAAGGACCACGTCACAGGTGATGTGGGGACAGTGGATCCGGGTGAACAAGTTGCGTGGCGACAATGGTATAATGGGTATAAACGGGTATAACAAAATGAGAGAAACCTAACTGAAACCTGAGGTCATCGGTGTACTTGCTCAACGATCACAGCGAGCTCTGCAGGTCTGAGGGGCTTTCGTGGGGCTCGCATCCTGGTTAGGTCCGGGAGTGGATTGGTGAGAACGTGCTTTAGAAGGCAATTGTTGTCTCCGGTCGCGGAGTTCCTGAGTTTCCTTGGGTTCGCTTCTGGGTTGTGTGGGTCTTGCAACAGGAGGGCGAAATTCGGCACACCATTCAGGTACTTCTGTCAGCGGGATATCCAGTGTTTCACAGAAATGGAGTAGATCTTCTGACACCCTGAGGAGAGCAGTGCGGCCTTGTGATGTTGCTGACAGGCAGAAGGGGAATTTCCACCTGTATGGAATCCCCTCCGTACGGAGAACTTCTAGTAGGGGCTGGAGTCCTCTGCGTCGCTGGAGTGTAATGTTGGAGAGATCCTGGAACAAGCGTAGATCTGTGCCATTGTGTGATAACTGGATCTTGTTCCGAGCCTTTATTAAGATCTCTTCTTTGAGTTGGTAGTCGATTTTGTGGCAGACTACATCCCTAGGTGGGTCAGATTTCCTGCCTCATGATTGAAGGGCGCGATGAATTTGTTTCATCCCTATGTGGGGATGTGGGGGATCTGTCCAGAAGGTTGTTGAAGAGGCCTACTAGCGTAGCTTGCAGTTGGTCTGTATCAACTGTTTCTGGGAGGCCTTGCAGTCTCAGATTGTGCCGTTGCCATGATTGTCAAGGTCTTCCATATGTCTATTAAGATCACGGAGCTTCAGGGAGTGTATGTCCATAACTTGTTGGGCCCTGCGAATTGCAGTGGACTGTGACGCCGTTGATTTCTCTACTTCCTGGACCTGTCCCACAATAGACTGTATGTCAATCCGGAGGTCTGTGATTGCAGTCCCCAGGGTCTCCTTAATGTCAGCTGCAAAGGAGCGGAGGTCACCTAAGCTGAGTTGTTGGTGCGGTGTCAGGAGGATTTCCCTGTTATTAGGAGAGGAGCGTGTGTGAGATGTTCCCGCTGGTGCTTGGCTTGTAGACAGCTGCCTGCTTTGTGAGGGCGCCATATTGCCCATCTGCTTCCGGAAACATTTCTGGGATGCTCTGGGTCAGACCACCGCCTGGATCGCGGAAAGAGCGTGATCGTGGGGCGGAGGAGCTGCGGACGGAGGCCCCTTATGGTTTTTTGGTGGTTAGCAGTGTGTATTACCTTCATGGAAGTCAGTTGACTATCTCTGTCAGCGGGAGCTCGTGGGTTAAGCGGCCATCTTCCACCGAGGTCAAGCCACGCCCTCCTCTGTGGTTTTTATTTTCTGTGCTATAAACAAAACAAAAATTAAAAATAAAAAAGTGTGGCGCTAGTGAGTGGTGAAACTCCTGTTGTTAAACAGGTGGAAATAGTTTTAAGAGAGGAGTGAAAACACTTTCAGTGTCAGTTAGTGAAGTGAAAACTAGTTATTATGTAAAGCATCAAAAAATGAAAATGAAAACTTGTATAAGTATAGTAGTGGAATACACAGTGATAACCTGTAGGTTAAATAGGAGAAATTCAAGCACTTGACACCTTATTCAAAAGGAAAAAAAGGCAAATATAAATCAATACAAGATATCTCAATAGCCTAAGTAAGTGGTTTAACACAACTAATATTCAATGGAAATGGGGCCCAAGGTGGAGGGCATCGAAATCCTTAAAAGAGGACAGACATAGGTGGAAACTCAAGAGTCTCTCAAATGACAAGATGGGACTGTCCCATTCAGTCCCACAAATAACAAGGTGTCAACCGTCTTCTCCAGAGGTAATTAAAGGTTGTTTAAGAGGGGTCCTGATAAATACGCTGAATCTTGACTCATGTGGATGATTCCCACCAGGAGAAAGAAAAAGCAAAAGGATGCCCTTACCAGATCAGGTGGACTCACAGGCCGTGGCGTTGAGTCAAACGAGCATATACCGTCAAACGGTGTAAGGTGAAGGCTTGTGGGAAGACTCGTGGAACATCTTGTCAGCAGTCCTCAACTGAAGAACCAGCTTGGAGATCGAGGTCCCCAGGGTACGGTTTCGGTCGCCAAATGACCGTTTGCTCAGAGGTCCATCATGTGTGTAAATAATCAAGAAAGAGAGAGAAACCTCCACATAGTGTAAATCCTTAATTTGCAAAAACGCATAAGAGCACTTTATTTGAGAAATGTACTCCAAAAAGAATTTTTACAAACGGGGGGCAGTAAAAACTCGGCTCAATATAAAAAACCGGCATAAAAAAAGTATAAAAACAGCGCAGTGGATAGTGGTGGGGTATAATCATAGAGACCCGACGCGTTTCGCCTCCGAAGGCTTCTGCTGGGGTGTTATTAGGAGAGGAGCGTGTGTGAGATGTTCCCGCTGGTGCTTGGCTTGTAGACAGCTGCCTGCTTTGTGAGGGCGCCATATTGCCCATCTGCGTCCGGAAACATTTCTGGGATGCTCTGGGTCAGACCACCGCCTGGATCGCGGAAAGAGCGTGATCGTGGGGCGGAGGAGCTGCGGACGGAGGCCCCTTATGGTTTTTTGGTGGTTAGCAGTGTGTATTACCTTCATGGAAGTCAGTTGACTATCTCTGTCAGCGGGAGCTCGTGGGTTAAGCGGCCATCTTCCACCGAGGTCAAGCCACGCCCTCCTCTGTGGTTTTTATTTTCTGTGCTATAAACAAAACAAAAAAACGACAATTTTGAAAAAAAAAAACCTATATTTTTTACTTTCTGCTATAAAACATATCAAATTAAAAAAAAAATCTGATTTCTTTATAAAATTAGGCCAATATGTATTCTGCTACATATTTTTGGTAAAAAAAAAAAAAAAATCCCAATAAGTGTATATTGATTGGTATGCTCAAAAGTTATAGCGCCTACAAACTATGGGATAGGTTTATGGAATTTTTATTTATTTTTATTGTTTTTAGTAGTAATGGCGGCGATCAGCGATTTTTAGCGGGACTGCAACGTTGCGGCGGACAAATCTGACACTAAGTGACACATTTTGGGGATCAGTGACACCAATACAGTGATCAGCGGTAAAAAAAAAAAAATTTATAGCAATCAACCTCTCAGTGATTACTACTACTACTACTAATAATAATATTTATTATATTATTACAATAATAATAATTATAATAATACAGTGGAACCTTGGATTATGAGCATAATCCCCATAGAAGTCAATGGAAACGAAGACAATTCTTTCCGTATTGACTTCTATTGCATGCAATACCGCATGTGGCCAGAGGTGGGGGGGGGGGCGCCGGAGAGCCTCAAAAATACTTGAGGACAGCTCGGCTGAACTCGGAAACCCTCGGAAAAAGGCTCGGAAACACTCGGAAACCGAGTGTTTCCGAGTATTTCTGAGTATTTCCGAACGGCTCCGAACCGCCCCGAGTATCACTGGCGCACCCGCACCTCTGGCCAAATGCGGTACTGCACACCCCATTAGCTTGAATTCTGTTCGTTTTGCGAGGCAACACTTACAAACCGAGTTAGAATTTTAAGAAAAAAAAGTTGCTCGTCTTTTAACCACTTCAATAACAGGCACTTATGCACCTTCCCGCCCAGACCAATTTTCAGCTTTCAGCGCTCTCACACTTTGAATGACAATTACTCAGTCATGCTAAACTGTATCCAAACAAAATGTTTATCATTTTCTTTTCACAAATAGAGCTTTCTTTTGGTGGTATTTAATCACCACTGGGTTTTTCATTTTTTGCGATATAAGCAAAAAAACTGCGAAAATTTTGAAAAAAACTTACTTTTTTTAGTTTCTATTGTAAAATTTTGCAAACAAGTCATTTTTCTTCATAAATTTGTGCCAAAATTTATACTGCTACATATCTTTGGTAAAAATAATCCAAATTAATGTATATTATTTGGTCTTTGTGAAAGTTATAGAGTCTACAAACTATGGTGCCAATCACTGAAAATTGATCACACCTGATGTACTATCTCACCTGAAGGCCTATCTCATTTCTTGAGACACTAACAAGCCAGGAAAGTACAAATACCCCCCAAATGACCCCTTTTTGGAAAGTAGACAGTCCAATGTATTTAGTAAGAGGCATGGTGAGTTTTTTGAAGCTGTAATTTTTTCCCACAATTCTTGGGAAAATTAAGATTTTTTTTTTTTTTTTTTTTACACAAACTGGTCATATTAACAAGTTATTTCTCTCACACAGCATATGCATAATTGCAACTACACCCCAAACATTCCTCTACTCCTCCTGAGTATAGCGATACCACATGTGTGAGACTTTTACACAGCCTGGCCACATACAAAGGGCCAACATTGAAGTAGCACTTTCAGCCGTTCTACAAGCATAAATTGCACATATCCTTTCTCAACCACCTATTACATTTTTGAAGGCGCTGGAGCACCAGAACAATTGAATTGTCCACAAAATGACCCCATTTTGGAAAGCACACACCCCAACGTATAATCTATGAGGCATAATGAGTCTTTTGAACGGTTCATTTTTTTCCAGAAGTTTTTGGAAAATGTGGAAAAAAAATGAAAATGCATTTTTTTTACACAAAGTTGTCCATTTATAAGTAGGGATGAGCCGAACACCCCCCCGGTTCGGTTCGCACCAGAACCCGCGAACGGACCGAAAGTTCGCACGAACGTTAGAACCCCATTGACGTCTATGGGACTCGAACGTTCGAAATCAAAAGTGCTCATTTTAAAGGCTAATTTGCATGGTATTGTCCTAAAAAGGGTTTGGGGACCCGGGTCCTACCCCAGGGGACATGTATCAATGCAAAAAAAACTTTTAAAAACGGCCGTTTTTTCGGGAGCAGTGATTTTAATGATGCTTAAAGTAAAAAAAAAAAAGTGAAATATTCCTTTAAATATCGTACCTGGGGGGTGTCTATAGTATGCCTGTAAAGTGACGCGTGTTTCCCATGTTTAGAACAGTCCCTGCACCAAATGTCATTTTTAAAGGAAAAAATCTCATTTAAAACTGCTTGCGGGTTTAATGTCATGTCGGGTCCTGGCAATATGGATGAAAATCAGTGAGACAAACGGCATGGGTACCCCCCAGTCCATTACCAGGCCCTTTGGGTCTTGTATGGATATTAAGGGGAACCCCACACCCAAATTAAAATAAGGAAAGGTGTGGGGCCACCAGGCCCTATATACTCTGAACAGCAGTATACAGGCGGTGCAAACAAGACAGGGACTGTAGGTTTGTTGTTAAGTAGAATCTCTTTGTAATTTTGAACATTTTTAACGTGTTTAGCTCCAGCCAAAAAATCTTTTCTAAGCTTTTTGGAAAACATAGGGAAGGGTTATCACCCCTGTGACATTTGTTTTGCTGTCTTTCCTCCTCTTCAGAAGATTTCACCTCACTTTTTTGTCCCAATGAAAAATGTTTTTTGAAAATTTGGGTTTTTTTGTGGAACAAGGATTGGAAAGCATCAGTGGAAAGGAGAAATTGTTTTCCCATATTAACTCTTACAGGAGAGAATTTCCCTTCCTAGGGGTAGATTTCATCTCACTTCCTGTTGTCTCCTTCCGTTTGCAAGTAGGAGTCGTTTGTAAGTTAGATGTTTGAAAGTAGAGTCCTGCTCTATATACTCAGCAGAAATTTGGGCCTTAGGTGTTGCTGTGGCCACAACACTGTAAGCCCTCACAGGGCCCTGCTGTGAAATATTAGATCAAGAATTGTAATTACATGCCCCTGTTGAACAGGAGCTGAAAAATTAGGCCTTAGGCACTGGTGCTGGTGCCACAACACTGCAACCCCTCCCAGACACTCTAGTTGGAACGCAGGAACGAGCCCTGCTGCAAAGTATTGCTTCAAAAATTGTAATTACACGCCCCTGTTAGACAGGGGCAGAAAAATTGGGCCTTAGGCACTGGTGCTGGTGCCACAACACTGCAACCCCTCACAGACACTCTAGTTGGAACGCAGGAACGAGCCCTGCTGCAAAGTATTGCATCAAAAATTGTAATTACACGCCCCTGTTAGACAGGGGCAGAAAAATTGGGCCTTAGGCACTGGTGCTGGTGCCACAACACTGCAACCCCTCACAGACACTCTAGTTGGAATGCAGGAACGAGCCCTGCTGCAAAGTATTACATCAAAAATTGTAATTACACGCCCCTGTTAAACAGGGGCTGAAAAATTGTGCCTTAGGCACTGGTGGTGGCGCCCAGAACCAAAAATGTTCTTACAAGCTATCAGCGTGATGATTGAGGAGGAAGAGGATAATTACTCAGGGATAGTCACTCAGCATCAGCATAGGCAGTCTTTGAAGGGATCTGAGATTTCAAAAAAAATTATTCGGTTACATCAGCATCAGGTGCTTGGTAGCTGGTGGTGATCCAAGACTGATTCATTTTTATGAAGGTCAGCCGATCGACCGAGTCAGTGGACAGACGCACCCTGTGATCGGTTACCACGCCTCCAGCAGCACTGAATGTGCGTTCCGAAAGAACGCTGGATGCAGGACAGGCCAGTAGCTCAATTGCATACTGTGCAAGCTCTGGCCAGTGATCCATCCTCAAGACCCAGTAACCCAGAGGATTTTCGGTGGGAAAGGTGTCCAAGTCTGATCTTGCCCCTAGGTATTCCTGCACCATGTAAAACAGACGCTGGCGATGGTTGCTGGAACCGATCATACCTTGGGGCTGCGGACCAAAAAATTGTCTGAACGCATCGGTCAGATGGCCACCTTCTCCACCGCTCCTTCTTTGACTGACCGAAGCCTCAGCAACACATTGTCCAGAAACAGGAGTTTGTAACCTCCCAGTCTCTGGGAACGCGTTGCACAGACCTTTCTGCAAGGCCTCCCGAAGATGTTTCATCCTCTGCTCCCTCTGCGATGGCAAGATAAGGTCCGCAACCTTACCCTTGTAACTTGGATCAAGGAGGGTTGCCAGCCAGTATTGGTCCTTCTCCTTGATACCACGAATACGAGGATCCTTACGCAGGCTTTGCAGGATCAGGGAGGCCATGCAGCGTAGGTTTGCTGAGGCATTCGGTCCGGAGTCCTCTGGGTCACTAAGGACAACAACGTCCGCAGCCACCTCCTCCCAGCCACGTACAAGTCCATGTGTTCCTTTGGACTGATCCCTTAAAGACTGCTGCTGATGCTGAGTGCCAGACTCCACCTCCATACTGACACAATCTTCCTCCTCCTCCTCCTCCTCCTCGTCCTCTTCCTGTGTGATCGGCGGGCACGCAGGAACACTGTCTGGATAAAGGGGGCCTTGAGAGCTAAGGAAGTCCTCCTCTTCCTGCCTCTGTTCTGCCTCAAGTGCCCTGTCCATTATTCCACGCAGCGTGTGCTCCAACAGGTGGACAAGGGGGACAGTGTCACCGATGCATGCACTGTCAGTGCTCACCATCCTCGTGGCCTCCTCGAATGGTGACAGGACAGTGCATGCATCCCTGATCATGGCCCACTGGCGTGGGGAAAAAAAACCAAGCTCCCCTGACCCTGTCCTGGTGCCATAGTCGCACAGGTACTCATTGATGGCCCTCTGCTGCGTGTGCAGCCGCTGCAGCATGGCCAACGTTGAGTTCCACCTGGTGGGCATGTCACAGATTAGGCGGTTCTTGGGCAGGTTAAACTCCTTTTGGAGGTCCGTCAGCCGAGCACTGGCATTATATGACCGGTGGAAATGCACACAGACTTTCCTGGCCTGCCTCAGGACATCCTGTAAGCCCGGGTACCTGCCCAAGAACCGCTGCACCACCAAGTTAAGGACGTGAGCCAAACAGGGCACATGGGTCATTTGTCCCTGTCGGAGGGCAGAGAGGAGGTTGGTGCCATTGTCGCAAACCACCATTCCTGCCTTAAGTTGGCGTGGCGTCAACCACCTCTGAACCTGCCCCTGCAGAGCTGACAGAACCTCTGCCCCAGTGTGGCTCCTGTCCCCCAAGCACACCAGCTCAAGCACCGCATGGCATCTTTTGGCCTGCGTACTTGCGTAGCCCCTTGAACGCCTACGGAGCACCGCTGGTTCCGAGGAAGAGGCCATGGAGGAAGAAGAAGAGGAGGGGGTGGAGGAGAGAGGTGTGTCACAATCAGCATTTTGGAGGCGTGGTGGCGGAACAACCTCCAACACTACTGCACCTTGTCCTGCATCCTTCCCAGCTGCCAGCAGAGTCACCCAATGCGCCGTGAAACTTAGGTAACGTCCCTGTCCATGCCTGCTGGACCATGAGTCAGCGGTAATATGCACCTTACCGCTGACCGCCCTGTCCAGCGAGGCATGGACATTGCCTTCCACATGCCGGTAGAGAGCCGGAATCGCCTTCCGTGAGAAAAAGTGGCGTTTGGGTACCTGCCACTGAGGAACCGCACATTCCACAAACTCACGGAAGGGGGCAGAGTCTACCAACTGAAAAGGCAGCAGTTGAAGTGCTAGCAATTTTGCCAAGCTAGCATTCAACCGCTGGGCATGTGGATGGCTGGGAGCAAACTTCTTTCGGCGGTGCAGCAGCTGGGGCAGGGAAATTTGCCTGGTACAATCTGACGTCGGTGTACCAAAAGCAGATTGCCCACAAGTACTTGGCTGTGACACACCTAATTCTACACCTTCATTCCTCTCACTGCAGGTCTCAGAGAGGACTGAAGGTCTAGTGGGGTTGGAAATCTCAGCTGATGAGGAGCAAGGAGAGATCCTCTTTGTTCTTTGGTGTGGGTCTTTTAGATACGCTTGCCAACGAACTGCATGGCAGGTCAACATATGTCTGGTCAAGCATGTGGTACCCAAGCGGGAGATGTTTTGGCCACGCGAGATACGCTTGACACATATGTTGCAAATAGCAGCGGTGCGATCTGATGCACTCGTCTCAAAAAAGGCCCACACCAAAGAACTTTTTGAATAACGCGCAGAGACTGCAGCGCCCTGCACATGTGGAGCTTTGGGGTGTGATGCAGTCAATGTGCTGCCCTTAGGCTGGCCCCTGGAGGGCATCCTGCCTCGTTGGTGATGTGCCGCCTCCTCCTCCTCCTCCTCCTCCTCTCTCCTATCAGGCACCCACGTTGAGTCAGTGACCTCATCATCCCCTCCCTCCTCATCACTGGAGCAAACCTGGCAGTATGCTGCAGCAGGGGGAGCATGACTGCCAGATTGCTGTCCTTCTTGGGCACCCCCTCTGTCCGTGCTCATGTTACTGCCTTCATCGAGCTCAGTATCATCATCAGAGCCTTCCAAACGCTGGGCATCCTCCTGGAGCATGTACCCAACACTGTGGTCAAACAGTTCGAGGGAATCCTCAGGAGGACATGGTGGAGCTAGGGAAGGAGTCACTGATGACATTGAGCTGAGGGAAGAGGCCGCTGCTTTGCCAGACAAAGCACCCTGGGCATGGGTGAGAGAGGATGAGGAGAATGAGGACGGCTTGGTCATCCACTCGACCAAGTCTTCCGCATGTTGCGGCTCAACACGGCCAGCTGCCGAAAAAAAGGCCAAGCGTGTCCCATGGCCACGTGCTGATGAGGATGCACCGTCTCCACGACCAGCACTAGACACAGAGCCTGCTTGCCCTCTCTTATTGGCTTGTGACTGTCTGCCTCTCCTTCTTGGCCTTCCAGACATACTAATGGCCTGTAGCTGCACTAAGCTGGGATAGAACACCTGTAATTTTCTTCAGGTAGCTTTATATACTGTAACCAGAGAAGCCTGCCTGTCAGTAGGAAGATAACAGGAACGGATCTAGCTGAACACTGTGAGCAGGACGCACTGCACTAAATGTAAATAGCAGGAACGGATCTAGCTGAACACTGTGAGCAGGACGCACTGCACTAAATGTAAATAGCAGGAACGGATCTAGCTGAACACTGTGAGCAGGACGCACTGCACTAAATGTAAATAGCAGGAACGGATCTAGCTGAACACTGTGAGCAGGACGCACTGCACTAAATGTAAATAACAGGAACGGATCTAGCTGAACACTGTGAGCAGGACGCACTGCACTAAATGTAAATAGCAGGAACGGATCTAGCTGAACACTGTGAGCAGGACGCACTGCACTGAATGTAAATAGCAGGAACGGATCTAGCTGAACACTGTGAGCAGGACGCACTGCACTAAATGTAAATAGCAGGAACAGATCTAGCTGAACACTGTGAGCAGGACGTACTGCACTAAATGTATATAGCAGGAACGGATCTAGCTGAACACTGTGAGCAGGACGCACTGCACTGAATGTAAATAGCAGGAACGGATCTAGCTGAACACTGTGAGCAGGACGCACTGCACTAAATGTAAATAGCAGGAACAGATCTAGCTGAACACTGTGAGCAGGACGCACTGCACTAAGAGCCCTTGCACACTGGGGCGGTGGGGGCGTCGGCGGTACAACAGCGCTATTTTTAGCGCTGCTGTACCGTCGTTCTAGCAGCGGTATTCGGCCGCTAGCGGTGCGGTTTTAACCCCCCGCTGGCGGCCGAAAAAGGGTTAAATCCCTCGTACAGCGCGGCTATAGCCGCGGTATTACAGCGGTGTAGCCGCGCTGTCCCATTGATTTCAATGGGCAGGAGCGGGGAAGGAGCGGTGAATACACCGCTCCTTCCCCGCTCCAAAGAAGCGGTTTGCAGGACTTTTTTCACCGTCCTGTCACCGCAGCGCTTCAGTGTGAAAGCCCTCGGGCTTTCACACTGAACAAACAGCGGCAGCTGTTTAGGGGCGGTTTTCAGGCGGTATTTTTAGCGCAATACCGCCTGAAAACCGCCCCAGTGTGCAAGGGCTCTAAATGTAAATAGCAGGAAGGGATCTAGCTGAACACTGTGAGCAGGACGCACTGCACTAAATGTAAATAGTCTAGATAGAAGATAACAGGAACGGATCTAGCTAAACTGAATACAGTGTATATATATATATGCAACACCTGGGATGCATATATATACACAATACACTGTAAGTGCAGCTAACTGACTGACTGTTCTGCCTAATCTATCTAACTCAAATCAAATGACACTGTCTGTCTCTCTCTCTATCTCTCAGCACACCGGAACACACACTACACAGGGCCGCCGTGCAGGCGGCCTTATATAGTGTGGGGCGTGTACTAAATCCCCTGAGCCATAATTGGCCAAAGCCACCCTGGCTTTGGCCAATTACAGCTCTCTCTACTGACGGCGCTGTGATTGGCCAAGCATGCGGGTCATAGTGCATGCTTGGCCAATCATCAGCCAGCAATGCACTGCGATGCCGCAGTGAATTATGGGCCATGACGCGCCACACGAATTTGGCGCGAACGGCCCATATCGTTCGCAATTCGGCGAACGACCGAACAGCCGATGTTCGAGTCGAACATGGGTTCGACTCAAACACGAAGCTCATCCCTACTTGTGAGTAGAAATGTGCCATTCACTTCATTACCAATCTAAATTCCGATTAAATTTCCATCATTCAGGGATTCGGATGTGTCAGATTTTGCCAATCACAATACAATAGTAACGAACTTCAATGAATACGAAATCAATTCTAAGAAAATGAATTATCTGAATTTGAATTTGAAATGGAAAAATATTACAAAACAATACAGTCAGGTATAAAAGTGAAAGAAGTTGATGATTTCTACTTGGGGGGGCTTTATAGAATAGAATAGAAGAGTGGGGTGCTGCCCTAGGAAAGACTAAAATCAGGGGCACCCCCTCTAAATTTGTCCCACCCCTTCCTGTTTAAGCAACCCCTCCCCTTCGTAGCTCTCACCTCTTCACAAACCCCCCCCACTCTATATAAACCCCCCTCTTCACAGCTCTCACCTCTTCACAACCCCCTTCACAGCTCTCACCTCTTCACAACCCCCTTCACAGCTCTCACCTCTTCACAACCCCCTTCACAGCTCTCACCTCTTCACAAACCCCCCTTCACAGCTCTCACCTCTTCACAAACCCCCCCCCTCTTCATAACCCCCCTTCACAGCTCTCAGCTCTTCACAAACCCCCCCACTCTTCATAACCCCCCGCCCCCTTCACAGCTCTCACCTCTTCACAAACCCCCACTCTTCATAACCCCCCCTTCACAGCTCTCACCTCTTCACAACCCCCCCCCCCCCACTCTTCATAACCCCCCTCTTCACAGCTCTCACCTCTTCACAACCCCCCCACTCTTCATAAACCCCCCTTCACAGCTTCACCTCTTCACAACCACCCCCACTCTTCATAAACCCCCTTCACAGCTCTCACCTCTTCACAAACCCCCCACTCTTCATAACCCCCCTTTCACAGCTCTCATCTCTTCACAACCCCCCCACTCTTTACAACCCCCCCACACTTCACAACCCCCCTCCCCCTTCACAGCTCTCACCTCTTCACAAACCCCCCCTACTCTTCATAACCCCCCCCCCTTCACAGCTCTCATCTCTTCACAACCCCCCACTCTTCACAACCCCCCACTCTTTACAACCCCCCCCACACTTCACAACTCCCCCCCACACTTCACAACCCCCCTCCCCCCTTCACAGCTCTCACCTCTTCACAACCCCCCTTCACAGCTCTCACTCTCTTCACAACCCCCCTTCACAGCTCTCACCTCTTCACAACTCCCCCACTCTTCACAACCACCCTCCCCCTTCTCAACCCCCTCCCACTCTTCACAACCCCCCCACTCTTCACCCCCCACACACTTCACAACCCCCCTCCCCCCTTTACAGCTCTCACCTCTTCACAACTCCCCCCACTCTTCACAACCACCCTCCCCCCTTCTCAACCCCCTCCCACTCTTCACACCCCCCACACTTCACAACCCCCTTCCAACCCCTCCCCCCCTTCACAGCTCTCACCTCTTCACACCCCCCACTCTTCACAACCCCCCACACTTCACAACCCCCCTTCACAGCTCTCACCTCTTCATAACCCCCCTCCCCCCTTCACAGCTCTCACCTCTTTACAACTCCCCCCCACTCTTCACAATCCCCCCTACACACTCTTCTCAACCCCCCCTGTTCACAACTCTCACCTCTTCACAACCACCCTTCCCCCTTCTCAACCCCCCCCCACACTTCACAACCCCCCTCCCCCTTCACAGCTCTCACCTCTTCACAACCCCCCCACTCTTCACAACCCCCCCACTCTTCACAACCCCCCCACACTTCACAACCCCCCCCCCCACACTTCACAAGCCCCCTCCCACCTTCACAGCTCTCACCTCTTCACAGCTCTCACCTCTTCACCACCCCCTCACAGCTCTCACCTCTTCACAACCCACCCTCCCTACACATTCTTCACAAATCCCCTCCCCCTCTCTTCACAAATCCCCTCCCCCTCTTCACAATGAAGAATTGGTTTACCATCCCACAATGTATATATGTGCAGTCAATTAGACTTCAAGGTGAAGCTCACCTCACACCACATCCCAAAAAAACAAGTTTAAAGAAAGAAATGGACCCCAAAGAAGGGGTAACGACCCCAGGGATTTTGTGGGTGGGATCGAGGCAAGTAGTAAACTACTTGCCTCCCTCCCACCCACAAAATCCCTGGGGTCGTTACCCCTTCTTTGGGGTCCATTTCTTTCCCCCTCTTCACAGCCCTAACCTCTTCACAGCCCCGCCCTCATTCTTCCCAACCCCTCCCCCACTCTTCACCCCCCCCCCCTTCACAGCTCTCACCTCTTCACAAGCCGGGTTCAGGTTCGGCATTCACACATCTTTGAAGCTCGGTAGACCCCACTGAACTGAACTCAGGACCGTTTGGCTCATCACTATTGCTAAGCTCCAACACATCACAATACATGACTTTTTTTTTGTGTTGTTGTTTTTGATACACTTTAAATGTTCCCAAGAACCTGGGTGGAATTTTTTATTTGACCAAAACGTAATTGTTTTCTCAATGGGTAGAACTGAGGAGCCGGAGTTCCTTTTTAAGACTACAGAATGATCCAAAAAAAGTATTGATAACCTTTAAAAATATCCCCCGTATCTGTGCCATCTTCAGAAGATTTATTATCATTTCCCTAACGATTGTTCTGGCCGGATAGTTTTGTTTCGGCGGCCTTTTTTTGAGTATAACTCTCGGCCTCATTACTGTAAAATGACACGAAGGGATAAAAGGCTCGCCGCGGCAAATTAAAGAGGCAACATCAATATTTATGGTGTGAATGTGGAGTATGATGTCGGTACGGAGTCACCGCACCGTGCCAGATGCTGCTGTAAATCATTCAAATCTTTATTGGAGATGTTTCCACCTTCCAGTCAATACTGTAAGTGAGCAGTTGCCGGTGCCAGGTGTTACCGCAATAACGCCGCACCACCCACAATCCGGCAGATAACACTACGGCGCCCATTCATCAAAACTCGCATAACAAAGTGTAAATCACATTATCGGCACTTTCTCTTCTACGGTGAGTCAAAGCAAAATTATTTACAGATGTTCCATGCGGGGAGAATCCCGGAGATTTATCATGTCTACTGATGTTACTCCACAATGACTGTAACATTGGAGGGCCGATATGGTGATTTTCTATATCATTTTGAAGATGAATTCCAGGTATGGATACTTTTATAGAGTATCTCACAAAACTGAGTACGCCCCTCACATTTTCATGTGACAACACTGAAGAAATGACACTTTGCTACAATGTAAAGTAGCCCCAGACCATGACACTCCCACCACCATGCTTGACTGTAGGCAAGACACACTTGTCTTTGTCCTCCTCACCTGGTTGCCGCCACCCATGCCACCATTATTTTCCAGCACTGCCTTAACCCTCTTGGGCATGGAGTTCACCAGAGCTTCACAGGTTGTCACTGGAGTCCTCTTCCCCTCCCCCATGATGACATCACAGAGCTGGTGGATGTTAGAGACCTTGCGCTCCTCCACCTTCTGTTTGAGGATGCCCCACAGATGATCAATAGGGTTTAGGTCTGGAGAAATGCTTGGCTAGTCCATCACCTTTACCCTCAGCTTCTTTAGGAATGCAGTGGTGTGGTCTTGGAGGTGTGTTTGGGGTCGTTATCATGTAGGAATACTGCCCTACGGCCCAGTCTCTGAAGGGAGGGGATCATGCTCTGCTTCAGTATATCACAGTACATGTTGGCATTCATGGTTCCCTCAATGATTTGTAGCTCCCCAGTGTCGGCAGCACTCATGCAGCCCCAGACCATGACACTCCCACCACCATGCTTGACTGTAGACAAGACACACTTGTCTTTGTCCTCCTCACCTGGTTGCCCCCCACACACGCTTGTCACCATCTGAACCATCTGAACCAAATAAGTTTATCTTGGTCTCATCAGACCACAGGACATGGTTCCAGTAATCCATGTCCTTAGTCTGCTTGTCTTCAGCCAACTGTTTGTGGACTTTCTTGTGCATCACCTTTAGAAGAGGCTTCCTTCTGGGATGACAGCCATGCAGACCAATTTGATGCAGTGTGCGGCGTATGGTCTGAGCACTGACAGGCTGACCCCCCCACCCCTACAACCTCTGCAGCAATGCTGGCAGCACTCATACGTCTATTTCCCAAAGACAACCTCTGGATATGACGCTGATCACGTGACCTCAACTTCTTTGGTGGACCATGGCGAGGCCTGTTCTGAGTGGAACCTGTCCTGTTATACCGCTGTATGGTCTTGGCCTCCGTGCTGCAGATCAGTTTCAGGGTCTTGGCAATCTTCTTATAGCCTAGGCCATCTTTATGTAGAGCAACAATTCTTTTTTTTCAGATCCGCAGAGAGTTCTTTGCCATGAGGTGCCATGTTGTACTTCCAGTGACCAGTATGAGAGAGTGAGAGCGATAACACCAAATTTAAC
Organism: Lithobates septentrionalis; assembly: GCA_037952835.1. Lineage (NCBI taxonomy): Eukaryota > Metazoa > Chordata > Amphibia > Anura > Ranidae > Lithobates > Lithobates septentrionalis. The sequence continues at coordinate 212,612 of JBBDGP010003010.1, forward strand.
ACACCTGATCCCCATTCACACCTGAGACCTTGTAACACTAAGGAGTCACATGACACCGGGGGAGGGAGAATGGCTAATTGGGCCCAATTTGGACATTTTCACTTAGGGGTGTACTGACTTTTGTTGCCAGCGGTTTACACAATAATGGCTGTGTTGAGTTATTTTGAGGGCACAGCAAATTTTACACTGTTATACAAGCTGTACACTCACTACTTTACATTTTCAATTCTTATCCTTGATATTCTATTCTTTTATTTCTATTCTATTTTGTTGCTTTACCTATTCTCTTCTATTATATTCTATTCTATTCCTTTATTTCACATCATGAAATTGATCAATCGAGTTTGAAAATGTTTCTAATTTAATTTGCGAATTTGAGCTTCGTCCAAAATATT